>JAOPHQ010001829.1:7500-58379 GCA_030340625.1 Merluccius polli | reverse complement strand
ACAATGGGATCAGACAAGAACCGTCCCTGTCTTCATGCTCACAACTCGACCCCCCCCCCCCCCCCCCCCCCCCTCCAATTTCAATGTCATTTCCATGTGTCTTCTTGTGTGTTGGACTGAACAAAAGACGGCCAAAACAAAAGAATAAATCTGCGCACGTGGCCGTGTTTGATCGAGTGTGCGTCTGTATGTCTTTCAGGCTGTCAGCGTTTCAATGCTCCCGCTTCGATTTTAATTTTAGAAAAGCGCCGTCAATCAATGAAAGTAAATTTCTTTAGCCCCGGCGCTCTCTTTCCCGTGTTCGTGTGTGTTATTGTCAACATCCATATTTTCTCTTGCTGTGCTGTGAGTGTGTGTGTGTATGTGTGTGTGTGTGTGTGTGTGTGTCGGTGCATTGTTGTCAGTCCCCTGCAGATCAAACAACAGCAGGCATCTCATTGGAGCCGTTTCTTTATTCTTATTTTTCATCGCCCCTACCGTTAGTCTCACAAATCAGACTTTAGATTAATTTCTAAAGTGTGATGGCAGCCGAATATAACATACTGTAACTCCGCCCCTTGCAGTCCTGGCTTCGGCCCAGGCACTGCGCCATCCCAGTTCTGCTATAATATATGAGGATTGTTGGATCCGTTCCGATTGTTGGACGATGCCATCCTTTTAATGATCAGTCCTCTTCTGGATCCGAGATTGATGGTCGGCCGTATCGCAGACATAGACCCGTTCCATGTAACGCGGGTTACGCAGGATTGAAGCGAAAGAAAACGAAACGCCCCGTTCACCCGGATTTGAGCTCGTCTTGCAAGCAGACTTCAGATGTTCATCTAAAGTCTGATTTGTGAGACCTAACCTACTCTTAACTCAAGACGTGTCAAACTAGGTTGTCGTCACTCTGGCTTCTGCCAGTGTGCCACACAGCCAGGCACATGATCAATGCGACCAGAGAGTGAAGTCCACAGTGATTTGTGTCCAAGCCACGAGAGAGGAGAAGTATTTTCAGCCTCGCCACACCATTTGTTGTGGTGGCCATCTTGTCCACATGTTCCGCTGTAAGCTGAAAAACCACGGCTACTTCTTGACAGAAAGATTACACATGGAGAGAGGACCTTATAGATAGCTGTGGAGAGCTGTGCTGAGGGTTGAAAGAGAAACGGATGGAATGCGCCCTTTAAACAGCAGTTTGTACAACTGACTTGTGCACTTGCATGTACACACGCATGGCTTCATGCATGTTTCTGAGCAAGCATGATGTGCGTTTCCATTTAATAGTCTCCAGAGTCGCCATCAAAGAAGCGATGCAGGAGATGAATGCCGTGCTACTTTGCCATGCTGCAGCATGCGAGAAAGAAAGAAGGAACAAACAAAAGCGTGAGAAGAACTACCGGCTGACTGTTAGTTTTCCCAGATATAAAAGACCACTGCCTCCCTGTGAAATGACCTTGTATTACATTTTTTTTTTTCCTCGGCTGCTTTCTTCAAAGCCACTACACAATCTGAGCCCCCAAAGAAAATCTCCACATCACTCTTTGTTTCGTCTCTGTGCAGGAACAAAAGAACAAAAAGAAAACACTAGACAACACAATAATTACTCTGCATTGTTGCAATATGCAAATGGAGCCTTGCTGTCAAAAAGCTTAAGTGGAGATTGAATTGCCAGTTATTGTGCAAAGGTTAGCGTTTCAAAAACAATGGACCGAAATCTGGTGGGGAAGCCGAGTGATCCGGCCATTTCTTACCCCGTTTAACAATCACAGTGCATTCACTATGTAAATGGCCGTCCGCTTCATGGCAAAAGCACAGCCCACCGCATGCAATTTCCATTATGCCTCATTAGGGCTCAGGTGAAGGCTCGTTATGTGAAGACGAATGGGATACCTGGCTTGGAAAGGTGCCCCAGCGTCCACCCACATGAATCACAAAACAGCCTTCCTACATACCAAACAAATAGCGATGCGTGGAGGACTACAAACTGACACGCTGCAGAGCAGTCGTCTGGGAAGACGGTGGATGCGAAGCACGGATACGATTAGTCAGTTGCTGTGGGTGTGTATTGCATTGGACCGAAAGCAATTCCGCTTGGATGCCAGTCATTTTCACCCCCTATGTAATCCAGGACTTAACATGATTAAATGTAAGGTATGACATATGTAAGGCATGACATATGTAAGGAATCAAGAATATTGATGTTTTGAAACCAATATTTTCTGTTCTGGGGAAAATTTGCAGCAGCTTTTGGAGGTGGTTACAGCAGAAATGAGTAAACTAAAAATGTGGTTTGATACAAACAAATTATCATTACATTTGCACAAAACCAAACTTATGTTGCTTGGAAATCGTAAAGTAAACACGTGTAGTACAGGTGATGATAGACATTAGATGGAAATACATTTCTGGGTGTGATATTAGACCCCAACATTTGCTGGAAAACCTCATATATATGTGAAAGCAAAGTTGGAGTTGCAGTTTGGGGAAAAACAAGGCACATTTTGGATCATAAAGTGTTGTATTATCATAAAATGTTGTATTATCCACTTGTATTACCATATCTGAATTATTGTGTGTAGTGAGGTATGGGGCACAACACCTACAAAAGCACCTTGCAATCATTATGCATACAACAAAAAAGAGCCATAGGGATAATCAACAATGTAGGATAATGTGAACACACAAACAAGCTGTTTTTAAAGTCATATGTGTTGAAGTTCTGCACAAAAAATGTACAAAGCAAAACATAATTTCCTTCAGGGCAACATACAAAACATGTTCTTAAACAGGGAGGGGGGTTTATAACTTGAAACGCACCAATCTCAACATAATGTGCATATCAATTTGTGTGGTGCCTTTGTGGAGGAAGAAATCAAACTCACACATTTTAAAAAAGAGGTACAAAAAAATGTTGTGTGGTACAGAAAGGAGGAAAGGGAATATAACACTGGATCAATTAGTGAAGATGATGTGAATGATGAGCATGTGTGTGATGGACACTGGGTTGGAGAGCTGGACTATGTGACTTTTAGTGGATTAGGAAGGACTAGATAAGCATGTTGCTTCTCCCTACTCCATTTTGGATATAAATATGAGAGTCTGATGTATATGTTAACTCTATTGGATATTTTGTTATTTCTGACATGTATATTTTGCGTCTATATTTCACGTTGTCAAAATAAAGATTATTCAATTCAATGCAATGATGCCTATGACAGGCGTCCTCTTGGCTCCTCGCTTCTTGCCTGAAGAAGCCAGACGCAGAGCTTTGCGGGAGCGCAGCCATTTCTTATTTAACCGGCTCCGGTTCTAAGCAGAATGTACTCTGCGCCTATTGTTTGTGAGCTGTGATAAGGCGGGTTGTGGATTAGAGGCGAGTGCATCCAGAGTTCAGCTTCTGCATGGCTGGTAGCACTGGGACCCGGGACAGGATTGGGATTAGTTCTGGGACCGGGACTGTCAAGAAAGTGGGCAATAAGAGGAGGAGAGGAAAATGTAGGGGATGTAAACAGAAGATAGTGGATGTAAACAGAAGGTAGTTTGACGTCATAGTGCAATATTTTCCTCGGAGACGAATATAACAAATTCCTTTCAGAAGGGGTTGAAACTACACAAAATAAATCAAGGGGTTGATTTTATTATGTTGTCAAAGTCCAAGTCTTTCAATGAACAGTGTAACACAGGTCATCCTGGCCAATTTATTATAACTTATTATAATTGCAATATCTGCAAACAATCACCACTATGTCTTCCCAATATCAGTATGTAATGTAACAGTAACGGATCTGAAGGATCATTGGTACAGTTTCCAGCATTGCGCGACGGTCGCCATTCTCCTATTGTGGTTGCCAGCTGCAGGAGAAGAGGAAGTTAAAGGAGGAGAGGGGAGGTAATGACGCATGGTCACTCATGACTATGATAAATAGCCAATCAGCATGGCCCAAACCCCCGCCTCCCCTTTCCCCTTCAACCACCGAGGGGTCAACAGCCCATTATCGGGGATTGGCCTCTAGCAACACTCAGCTAACTCACACAACCCCACCCCCCCCCCACCCCCTTTTCTCCCTTATCTCCTCATCACCAGCGACACACAACCCCAGGGGGAGCTATGACTGCTCATCTATTCTGCTCTGGAGGAGGGGGGGACACAGTAGCACCCTGTAGAGCCGGCGCAGGATAGGCTGCTTCCAGTGTGTCGTGATGGAGGGAGAGCAAAACCTATTAAAGATCTGGCACCCAAGAAGCGCCGGCGAAAAAGGGGGACAGGCAGAGGTCAGGTGCAGCCTTGTAACCACGGTGATTGATGGCCGAGGACTACTTTTCCGAATGGCTTCAAACGACGGTCTCCATTAAAACAGAGCCGTTTCAATGGAAGTGGGCAGATGACGAATAGAGACGGGAAGGGAGTCTTGGCTCTCCACATTACTGAGATGTCTCTCTCAGACCATTAAGCCACCCTGCTGCCTCCACATCCTCGGATCTCCTTAACACTTCAGCATTGAAAAAAATGCTAAAAACGGCATTTTATTTTGTTTTCATTGGGAAATTAAACCTTTTTTTTCCTTTTCTTACTGTGCCATAATCTGATAATCCTCCCCCATACCGGCAGCAAGATGACATACAGGGTATGGCTGCAACAGAGCAAACACGGAAATTAGGCACCATCACTATCAGACGCTATGCATTCCTCAGGCTGCGTCTTGTTAGCGGCGGGGGGGGGAGGATGTGTGCCGAAACGCGGAGAGATTTCAGTAATTCGGTTGCAAATTGAGGATGATAGCAGATTGTTTCTAACAACATGCACTCTGTACGACCCGAACACATCCATGTCGCTGGAGCCAATGTTGTTGTGACTCACAGACAAAATAACTTCCAGATAAAAAATTATGTTCCTCATGGCAATTCATGTCAGGAACTGCTGGGTTTAATCAGGAAACCGTTGGGTTTAATATTCACACGAGGCAATAGAAAACAAGACGTACGACTTTTGGACAACCAATTTATCCAGTTCTCATGCAAACTCGCCTGAACAGGATGCAGGATGCATCTAGTTTTTTTTTTGTTAATCCCTTCATCATACAACTTACCTTTATTATTGGATGTCATATTCCCAGAGTTATAGCAGATACCATTGTTAAGTACCTGAGAGGAACACAAATTCCTATATAATTGTTGGAGTTTATTTGACCAGTCTATCAAGTAAGCCAGCGGTTTTATTGGCGTACTCAAAGGGCCTCACATCCCCTCGCTCCCCCATGTCTGAGATTCATAAGGAAACTTAACATGTGTTGCCCTGTGCAACAACAACAACAACATTGTAGGACCAGAAGCCAATGAGCGGATCACATCCACACTCCCCCCTCTAATAATACGCATATTTCAGTTATTTTCTGTAGCTTGCACCGGGTCAGGCCACAGTGCGTAGCTGGTTTTTGTGTGATGGACACCAATTAACCTCGAGTTATTAGGCAAGCGTTCCACTAATCTGGACCACGCCAGTATGAAGGCCGTAACAAAACTCATTTTATGAGGAAATGTTTTGCCCACTCATACAGCTTCAACTGATTTACCGCCAAACGCTATCGATTAGTTCCCGTTTTTTTCCACAGACGGGCCTGAAGTTGTGCTCTGCTTACTAATGCTTGGCACAGAGGACGTCCTCGGAGGCCCATATATGAGCAGACGTCTTGGCAAAAGCAAATAGTTGCATAGCCGTGGCCCTCAGCTTTGACCTTGTGATCAGCGCGGCGCTGCCCAGGTGATTGTGTGTGTGTGTGCTGTAAAAAGGTAAATAAAGCGAAAGGGTTGATTACTGCTGTGAGCCGCAAACACCGTTGACCTATCCTGATCTCACCCCTCTCATCCGTTTTTGACAGAATACGCAACGGATGAAGACCGAGGTCTGTCTGCATGGCAGCGGAGGTCAGAGGTTTTTTTCACACTGTTATTATCTTTCAACACGTTTGTGTGTATTTGAGCTTGAGAGGGAGAGAGAGAAAAAAACAACAACATTCGTTGCCGAGTCCCCAGGGCCAGAGTCCAATCTGGCCATTATGCTGCTTCCTAAAATGGTCGTTAGCCAGGGTATGTGGCACACAGACACTTCTTCATCATACACAGGCAGGCGCGCACACACACACACACACACACACACACACACACAAGACATGCTCCCTCAAACATTTTCTCCGTTTATCTCTGCTGCCACTGAGCTAAAAAGAAACAGAGTGTGTGTGTGTGTGCATGTGTGTATGTGCATGTGTGTATGTGTGTGTGTGTGTGTGTATGTGTGTGTGTGTATGTGTGTGTGTGTGTGTTCGCGCCCATCTCTGTGCACACAGGCCTATGTGTGTGTGCACGACACGTGTCTGTGTGCATACATGCATGTGCCTGTCCTCCCCGGCTCCCATTAGCTCTGTGCTCAGGAAGGCCTGGAGAGGAGCTTATCGAACCGTGTCTGGCCACTCATTCCTCCCCAGCCTGATTCCTCCTGACAGGGTGTGGGTCGGGCCGGGAGACCGGCGGAGCCGCGGCGAAGCAACGGCGTCCATCAGTGCTACAGACGCCATGTTGACATTCAGTCCCAGACATGTGCACAACAGCCTGGGAGAAATGAAACACTGCTGCTGGAGTGGTGAAAGGCTTGCGTTTCAGGATGCAATTGATCAACACACAAAAACAACTTGGGATGATTTCACAACAGTGTAACCCGACTTGTTTTGATGGAAGATCACGTCAAGATGGTGAATGTTTGCTACTCTCATATGTTGTTATAGAGAAGCCCAGCAAGGCGAAGAAAGGCAACTGTGTGTGTCAATGTTACTTTGGTAAAATCTAATAATTACATAATAATAATTTTAATTTGTGTTATCGGTAATCGGAGCTTGCAGTTCAGAGAGGGAACTATCACAGCAAACGCTTCGACGCGAGTCAGACATTACATGAGACCACAAGAAGCAATGTGACAAAAACCAAGAACATTGTGAGTGTCTGAGAATCGTTTTTTTTTTTCTGCCGATGACTGTGTTGAATTAACTTGTCATCTACTTAACGGCGATCCGCAAAAAGAAAAACAAAGCTGTCAGACTGTAGATTATGAAACCCTGTCTGCTGGTCCCCCTATCCAGCCGGCCTTATCTGCAGCATAAACAGTTTGTAACAAAGTTCAAGTCCAGTTTGTTCTCGCTCTCTCTCTAATCTCCTAATGTAGGCCTGCTGGGACAAAACTAACCTTCAAATTCTGTTCACATAAAGCAAGCTCATTTTAGTTAATGGCTAAAAAAAACCCCATAAAAATTGCAGTACACTTGCAAGAAAATGCAAATGTACCCTGTAAACCGCTGTAAAAACAAAAACTGATTAACGAAGAAGAAACCAGTGGCAAGGGCGAACCGACTCCATATCTAGCAGCAGATGTTGCTATATTTTACAGTGCGGCGTTTGATAAATCCTTTATAAACTGAGACTGCAGGGCCGTTGATTGATGAGGTGCAAGGAGGACTCACCGCTTCAGGGATTAGAGCTAAAGATTTTTCTCCCCACTCGTCATTGACCATAGGTTAAATGACTTCTCGGTACTAATGACATGCCAATCTAAGATTTGGATAGCTCATTAGCATGGCTGATTTAAATCAGATTCAATGTTGTTGTCTACTCCCACACATTTCAGGAGCAGGCCATGGATTTGCCCTGAAACTCACAAACAGACAACAGACAGCGCTTTCAATACGACACATTCAATCAAAACCACCACGACGAAATGTTTTACTATTCGAGAACAAAACGCATGAATCATATCACAGTTGTTATCATTTATACAAAGTCTGTTCTTTTCATAAACATGTGTAAAACGAGTCATTATCACTATACAGAGCCTGAGATTGTACAAAACCGCTGCATTGGCGCCAGACATGTGTCTCCTCTCCTCCACTAGCCTGGGCAGCACCAGCAGGCCCAGTAGCTGCCCTGGCATACTGGAAACCATGCCAAATATCAGTCAGCAAAACCACCAACTTTTATAGCCTGCTAACTACCCCCCCCCACCCCACATGCACACGCATGCACACGCACGCACACAGAACAGGAAGAGACCGAGCCGGATGGAGGCATGGTGTTCAGGGAGAAGCTGGGAGAGAGAGACGCCGTTAGACTTGCAACCCCTTCACGTCTGAGTCTGAGTCGTTGATGTGGAGATTCAGGAGTCGGGGGGGGGGGGGGGGGGGGGGGGCACTTCACCGCAGAGCGCAATACTCTGTAGTGTGTGTGTACCCTTGGGAACAAAGCCCACCGCATTCCTGTAAGCAATAAAAAAATGAAAAAAAAGAAGAAGAAAAAGGACTAAGCCGATAAAAATGGATGACGCCGGGTGAACAATTTCTTGCCTCATCCATTTCCCGGACCCCAATAGCGTTATCAGAGCGGTCGTGGAAAAGCCTGGCAGGCAGGCAGCCCCTCCTGCTGCCCTCACATCCAAGGAGAAAAGGGGTTGGGGGGGGGGGGGGGGGGTGAACGGACAGGTAATTACAGGTAAGGGAGCCTTGCTAGGTCATTTATACTCTTTCCTCATTTAGTTCTTGGCCCGGATTCAAAGCACATCCCACAGTCTCCCCAGAGCGCTGGGCTGACTCTCTAACCGCTAACGTCGGGGGAAACAATGTGTGCATTTGTTTAAAAGTCGTATCCGCGCTGCCAGCATGACAAACGCAGTTATAATTGACGAGCCGACTGCGGCATGAATCTATCATCGAGATGGAAACAAAAAAAAACAAAAAAAATACAAATACAAATCAAGGTAGAGGAGTAACGACGGCCGTGCAAGTGACAGCTGGAACCGAAAAAACAATGATGTCATGTCACTGACAAAATACAATACTTAGTAGTTGCACAACACAAAGACTGGCGTCCCGACAAAAAGCGAAACAACGGCCGAATGAAACGGTTAATGTGTGCGCCTCTGTGGATTCATACGTTCACACACACACACACACACACACACACAGGACCTGCAGTTTCCCATGAAGAGTGGCAGTCATTTGCGTGGCTTGGCCGCCTTCCTCCAAGCCAACAGCAACACCTGCTATCCTGCTATTATGCAAATCTCCCCTTTCACAAACGGCGGGCGATAGAAAAACACGAAGTACTTGCCGACCAATCAGGAAAGAGAGGGGAGCTTGTTCTGCCTGTCATAAGGGAAGGGTAGGTCCCATAATGGTTGTTGTGCAAGTTTTTGCAAAAAAGATATGCCAATGTTAATTTAAGCTCCCGCCCTCTGCGTCATGCTTTTCCAATGGTAGACCACACCATCCGTAACCTATCATATTCCTCCGAAGGCATTACACACACACACACACACACACACCGCCACATCGGCCCCCAAGCGCACACTAAGTATATGAGCGCACATGTTGGTACGCTCACAGAAGCTCCACCTAGTGCAATAAAACCATCCATTACTATGGTCTAAAATACCGTGTTTAGGGTTTGCAGGCTGACTGCAGCAGAGCCTAAATGTGCCGCTACAGGAGGTTGGCATGCAGGCTGAGATGGGCTGAGGGCCGGGTGGCAGAGGTCTGGTCCTGCATGCCTGTTCTTCATGCGCTGGGTCTGTGGGCAACCACACGCACGACGCCGTTGGACGGTCGGCCAGAACGACATTCTGAAAATTTCAATGTTTTCTCTGGTCAGGTAGAAACAGACGGGTGCAAGAGGGTTTGTTGAAATGTCAGTTTCCACATTTTATTTTAAACGTCAAAGCGTTTTAGAGCAGGAGCTTTGAACTTCCCCTGCCTTGCCCTGCACCTGCAGATAGCACCGGACCTCCTCCTCGGAAACCTCCAGAGGGAAGTCGACGTCGATTGGCATTTACCGTAGGTCACACATTTGACATTTCGCGCATCGATCAGGAGGAACTGAAAAAGGATTTTTTTTTTT
This sequence comes from Merluccius polli, assembly GCA_030340625.1. Classification (NCBI taxonomy): domain Eukaryota; kingdom Metazoa; phylum Chordata; class Actinopteri; order Gadiformes; family Merlucciidae; genus Merluccius; species Merluccius polli. Next base: position 48,467 of record JAOPHQ010001829.1, on the reverse strand, counting down.
TGTATAAAGTTTAATTTTTATCCGAGAAAAACCCCTTCCTGTAAAAACGGTGGTTCACTTGGGCGATTTTTCACCTTTGCGAATGCAACCATTTTGTTACGTTGTGTAACGGTGCCCTGTGTTCATTCAGAAGTTGTCCGGAACTCACACACACACACACACACATAAGCAGAGGTCTGGAGCTCACACACTCACACACATACACACACACACACACACACACACACACACTTAAAGGGGCAGTGAACCCAAAATCGTTTATTTTGTTTTAAACATGGTAAGATGAAATAAGACCAAGTCATTTAGAGAAACGGGGGTAAAATCCTCAGTTTTTGCCGGTCGAGGACGCGTGAAGGTCCGTCTGGGCAGCGTTGGGTGTGTGTGTGTATGTGTGTGTGTGTGTGTGTGTGTGTGTGTGTGTGTGTGTGTGTGTGTGTGTGTGTGTGTGTGTGTGTGTGTGTGTGTGTGTGTGTGTGTGTGTGTGGGGGGGGGTCAGGCTCCTCGGACACCGCGCCGCGGCGTGTGCGGGGCGCCTTTTTATACACAACATCGCTCCTCGTTAATGCCCATACACGAAACGAGGCTAGCTTTAAAAAAAAAGTATCACCACGTTGGCGTGGGTCGTCACCATGGAGATAACACGCCCCCCCCCCCCCCCCCCCCCCATCCCTCAACCCAAAAGGCATTTCTTCACACCTCATGTAGTACAAGCACCGGCACATGCATGACACTGAAAATACACACGTCGCCCCCCCCCCCCCCCCCCTCCCTCCCTGCAAACAGTGTGCCATGGATGGCCTGACAAGACCCATCCTGCTCAGAGCTGCTAACACATTCCTGCACCTGCTGCCTCCCTCCCTCCCTCCCTCCCTCACGTCCTAACCCCCCCCCACACACACACACACACACACACACACACACTGCTACTCACCCCCTTCCCGCCCCCCCCCCCCCCTCACCTCCCTCACCCCTCTCGCTCTCTTCGGGAAACACACACCAAATTCCTCACAAGTGAGGTGGCTGAATGTCTACCAGTCATAATCACTCAGCTATGTGCAGTTGTGCCGCTAACCCCTTGACGAGCGCTCGGCTTTCACCGATGAATAAAACATCGGTCCGCTCACATGCAACCCGAGCGGACCCAACAATAAATTAGCATGAAGGGGGGGGGGGGGGGGGGGGGGGGGGGGGAACCAAAAACATCAACAACAACAACAGAGTTTGAGGGAGTTTGACAGCACCGCAGACCGTATGCCCCCTCTGATTACACTGACGTTCGATCGTTGTGGAGCAGAGTTATGCAACGGAAACATGTTTGTGCGTCTGTCCGAAACGCATGCCTATGACGTGTGTGTGTGTGTGTGTGTGATATATACACAAAACACAGGAAAGACAAATTAATATTGTACATTATAGAAGGTCAGGTAGCCTGACGATACATAAAATACAGACGTTACGTTGCTGAGACTGTGGAGATGAACGACAGAGAAAGTCTTCTTGTACTTCCTGTTGGGAGACAGGAAGCCACCAGGACCAGTAAGGGGCGGCGGTACTTCTTCTGCCACCCGTGATTTTAAACGACACGCTGGTCCTCCTCCCATAACACATTCGAAATAACATGTGACACGTCACAGCCAGGGAAGCATTGCCGTGTATATATCTCCACATACCAACGGGAGTCCGCTAAACGCGGTGGTGACGCGAGGCTCTCGCTGTTATTGTTTTGTTTTGTTTTTTGCTTACTCCCATGAGCAAATTAACACGTGACTGGTAAACCCCAAAAAGGCAGAGTCCCCAGCGTCTTATTACAATGTTCCCTGTGTACTGACATTTTCCTCCGCTGTTGTCTAAATTCCTGCGGACAGTGTGGAGGATGTGGCATCGGCGCACGCAGCAGCCTCCTCCGGCTGAATGATGGCTGACCTTTCTCAAGGCAATCTGCGGAGACGCGGGGCCCGGGGCCGGGGAAGGAAGGAAGCTCCCGGCAGGGGCCGTCTTTTCAGACTCGGAGTGGCAGATGAAGCGGGTGAAATATCAGCGATTGATTTCAGCAGGGCCCCCTGGCATCATGCATAAAAACATGAACGGATGGGGGATAGGGGGAAAGGCGGGTTGAAGACACGACGACACACTGCCCACACACACATGGACGCCCACACACACACACACATGGACGCCACGCTGCGGAAACAGATTTGTCTCCCCCTGAAAAAGGGTTAAATCTGAGCGCCTGTCTGCTAACGTCCTCCATCCTAATAATCCTTAATAAGATTCATTAGCCGTTCAGAGGCCATTCAATACAAAAGTGAAGAGGGAGCGCAGCCTCTTCCCCTGGCTCCATTCCTGATACACTTACACAGAGCATGTAATGGTAACGGAGCAATTCAATTAGCGAAACAGGCGATATATTACACTTGAAGGTTTAAGGTTCATTGTCTAAAAGCCTCATTTATTACCATCAAGGTCCACAGTAGAGCAGGGGTGTCTTAATTATTATTTTTAGGATGACTCATACCTTACTGGAACCATGACTAGGGAACCAGATTAGAAAGTGAGAGAGAACAAACTTCCAGCAACCACAGTGACTTGTTTGTTTTTATTGGTTTTCCATTTGAGCTGACTCAAACGAACGGCCCCCTGATGTTTTAGTCATTTCTGAGAATACGCGTGAGTATTTAAGCCTATTCCACTCATAGTTTAAGGGTAAATCCAAAAAAGGTTTACACTTTAAACCAAGTGGTCGAAGCTTTAGTTAGTTTCATTGAATAAAGATTAAATAACATGTGAGCCAGTGTAGGAAATGTGTTGTCTGGATGCGCTTTGCATATACAGATTAAAATGGGTTCCAAAATGAACACCTGCCACCAGCCAATGGCGGATAGATTTGACCATTTGGCAGGTAAAATTTTGGACCAATACAGAAGCATTTAAAAGCCCCCTCATCCCAATTTCGAGGGTAATTATATATATATATATATATATATATATATATATATATATATATATATATATATTTAGGGGAAAATGCCCTGAGCCCCTGTTCATTTCTGAACTCACAAAAAGAGGCAAACTTCAATTGTCAGTCTATAACGTTATTTGGAAAAGCTTATGCAAGCGTTTTTTTTTTTTTTTTATGGAAGCACTTAGAGAGTGCAACACTAACAATGATGTACACATAGTTGAGGAAATGAATAAATCACAATTAAAGATGTACTCGCCTACAATTGTTTTATTTTGTTGTACCCTACAGCTTATCTTCCCAGCCAGCTGTCTAGTTTGTCTCCTACAGCCAATTCAAGGTGTGTAAACATTCAGAATTAGAGTTAGACAGCTTCCCTGAATCTACTCATCCAACCATTAAAAATACAACTTTTGATGTCAGTGAAAGGAACCGAAACTGCCAGAAATTGCAGTGGAACGAGCCTCACTGTCACTTAGCATTATGTTCGACGAGTTGTCCACAGAGAGAAAATGCTTTCCAAAACAGTGTTTGTGTGTGTGTGTGTGTGTGTGTGTGTTTGTGTGTGTGCATACATACGTGTGTGTTTGGGTGTGCATGTGTGTGTTTGCGTGTGCATGTGTGTGTTTGGGTGTGCATGTGTGTGTGTGTGTGTGTGATCCTGATACGGATCTCAGGAAAGGGGGCAGAAGTGAAACCACTGGGAGCTTGTGAATGGACCTTTGTTGCAGAGCTCCAAGTCAATGGCAGGATGTCAAACATTGGCTGGCAGCTATAAAATGTGACAGGTTAGTGTTGAAGAGACACTGACGTCACAACAAGCCAACGCGCCACAGCCCTCCGTTCCCCACCAAGCGCCGCTTTGATCACATCCGCCTTCGTTAGGCCGACTACTCCTGTACTACTACTTCTGTTTGTTTGTTTCTTCTCCCATCATCTTCTTATCTCCGCCAGCGGACAATTAATTCATTGGCTTCTACTCTAATCCATCCTCTTGCTTTAAAGACGACCTTCATCCTCTGATGTTGTAAAACAGCCTGGTGCTACACCATCCCTGCTGAGGAGCAAAGCATGTTCAGGGGGATTATCAGCAGGATTACAATACAGTGTTAAACTACTTTGATATTTAGCACCGCCACCCACGTCAGCACAAAAAAACCATGCGGTCCGTCTTACTGAAACACAGCAGGTATTTTAGTTTTCTGATCACGGTTATTTCAAAAAAGTTTTTAAAAACATTGTTCAAGTATACAAGAGAAATTATTTGCAAGTACCCAATTCTCCCACCGCAGCATTGAGCAATATATTTCAATTTCATGGCTGCTCATTCAGGGAATAAGGTGAAGGAAACTTACGGTGCCCGACCTTTATGCTATTCATCAGTAAAAGTTATAATCCCCAAAGACCAATTTCTGATGACCTTCAATGACCATGAAGCATTTATTTGTGCACTTCTGGCAAGAGTCAAGAAAAAGAAACAAGAAAAGCAATCATTGAATTTGTATGTCCTTTCCTTGCGTGTTTCTCCACAGAACAAATTGGTTTAGAAATACATAATTGGTTTGACTGACTTGTTGGAGGACGGCTATTGTTATTTTTTCATCATTTCAAGTGCATATATTATTTTTAACAATAGTGATTGCTGAAGGGCAACGCTTGCACAGTGCCAGGTTTTAAAGACCAGCACTGTGTTCGTAGCCATGGAGAACAAGTGCATCTCAGGGGTTCTTGTATTACATGCAGCCTCTTTAAACCCTAAACCCAGTGTGAAAAGTGATCCGGGCACTAAAAGCAGAGGGGAAAGGCAGGCGAAGGGAAAGTGCTACAGCGCTACAGAAGCGAGATCCGAGGCTCACAACAGAGAGGTTCAGGGTTAAAATCCCTCGAGGCGAGGACACCTTACACTGCCACTCTCGCGGTTTCCCCCAGTCGTAGGCCTACTCCCTTTGACCAGCAGCCTGTGCTGCAAAACACTTTGTTCCAGGAAAGTGCTCCTACAAAAGCCTCCTTTGAAGTTCTGTGAGAAAGGGTGTAGAAAAAATACTTTAATAGGAGGAAGTAGGAAGATGATGAGTCACCGGCCGCCACGGCAGGGAGGGAGAGGTCATTGTTGGCACCGGGAGGTTCATAAAAGTCCCTTGAATTATCGTTTCCCTAGGAACTGAAATGTTATCATTTACCTTGTGCTACGCCTGTGCTGTCAATATAACCGGCGGCACCTAAGGTGATTTCAGAAATCATGAACAAATAGTAGCACACTTTGTTGTTTTAGTCAGCTACCTAATTTCCTCTACGCTGACTGATGCAACTTGAGCATCTGTGCTCTCCTGGAACGCTGAATGAGACCAAATTGATGTAATGAAGCCATTTCATTACGGGGTGAGCAGCATTGCTGAGTAAACAGGAACAAGGAGGCAGAGAGTTTCATGGAGCCATCTGTGGAAGTGCTTTGGTGAAGAGCGCTGCTGTGTTTACAACACTGGCGGCTGGCAAGAGCACACAGATGATTTCAAGCTAAGTGGAACGACAGCCAACAACAAATGCAACATATCCTGAAAACTGCATATAGACACAGACAAAGGGAGGAGCCATTAGGGGTGATTTGGTTTGGCTTCCAGGTGGAGTGAGTTACACTTGCAATTCATGGATCTGGTCCTGTCCATCTCTCATGACTTCCTCTACTGATGATGGAGCGGTATTAGCTTACCACGCCGGGGTAATTCATGTAGAGTGGGCACTGATAAAGAACGATATCTACAATGTAATATTCATTAATGGGGACTGTATGATTTATGATATGAACGGTTATTATATGAGTGGTTAGACATGTGGGCAGACACAGAATGAAAGAAAAAAAAGAGAGATGAAAATAGAAAGGAAGAGAAAGGACAAAATGAGTCCCCACACTACTGATAGGCATGGAGTCAGGAGACTCGGTACGAGGTGGAGTTACAGACACACAATGATGGCCCCGAGTTGTGCTGAATGCATGCAGTGTAGCGAGAGAGAGCAGAAAATAGCGCTGGCCCAGTTTTACCTCGTTGTCTCCATATAGCCAGGAGAAATGGATGTGGAGAGGGAGGGAGGAGGGCGAGAGAAGTAAGGGTAAGAGACAAGAGACAGACAACGAGAGGAGGAGAGCGACTGAAACCGAGACCGAAGTGGGAGTTGGAGTGGTATCAGAATAAATCAGTCAAGCTAACCTGTGTAGGCTGTGGCAACAATCTGGTTCACAATGCTTACAGTGAAGTCCCAGGCATGATAAGAAGGGACTTTAGCCATTACAAACTATGAAATTGAGGCACCTTTCTAGGAAAAACCTTGTTTTCTTTCATCCAATAAAAGCCAGCTAAGTCAGCAAATGTTTCGATAACTCAAAAGTAAAAATACTAAATGACAAAAAATGATATTCTTAATTATAGGTTGACATGCTTTTACAGTAAATGGCGTAATACTTCACCGTAGAAATTGCAATACTAATCATTTATATAATGAGTGTATTCCCTAAGTTACACGATGAACTTAAAATTGAAGACTGCAATAAATATTGCAAGAATTCTCTCTGGGGATTATGTATACCCTCAGTACTTATTTATCTCCATACTACAAACATTAGCACACATGCTTTTCGGTGTTTCAAATCCGTGTTGTGATTGTTGCTTCTAGAAATCCTAAAATCGACGGTAGCAGACTTTATACTGATGTTTACTCGTTTGTCAATTCAATGGATGAGTGTGTCTAACCAATAACAGCACAAAACACTGATTTTCTCTGTCTTGCGGTGCTGCCACGGCTAAATAAATAAAGACTGGCAACCTGTGAGGAATAGTACACACACACACACACACCTTCAGTGTGAATTACTCACATGAACATTTCAAAGTAGAAATACTAACACGCACAAAACATGCGCAAAACTATCATGAAAGTTGCTCTGTGTATAGGGAGGGAGATTATTGAAGATAAAAATATGTGAACTTACCCGCGCCAAAACTTGAGCCGAGTAAATCCCTAAAGCTAGCTTGCAGTTTAAAAATAAAAATCACACCAAAGCCGCCATATTAATCTGTTTATTGTGTATAATTTTGCAATCAAAATCCAATCAGAGATCCCAGATCCATTCTGATTGTCTTACCGTGGGCCATTACAGCACATTAAGATGCAAAGATGGATATTCAATCTTTCTTCATTAGCAAAAACTAAGGCAGCGCGTTGGCCATTGCGAGCGGTCATACATGTGATGTTTCAGTTATGAGACAATCTCTGTATCCTCCATTTTGATTAAATACAATGGCACCGTCACACGCGAGATCAGTTGAATGTGTCACAGTCCAGAGATGTGCCAATCCTTAAGAAGGAAACGTACCCATCGCATACGTGGTTTTTCTCCCTAATATGTCATCTTAGATCATCAGCTCATTGTCATGCCAGAGTCACGGGCTCGAGTCATGTCATAATTACTTGTCTCCTGACATTCATTAAGTAATATGCCGATTTCCCTCCTATCCGCAATTGGCCTAATTGGCCGCTTTTAAAAGCCAAGCCAGTCCTTTCATTACAACATTAGAACAAAGCCAGGAAGCTAATTATTGCAGAGAAAGAAAAAATGTGCATGTGCATGTGCATGTGTGTGCGCGCTCATCTCTCGTGTCCATGGCGTGTGTATAGGCGTGTGCATTCCCAGCACCATTAACTGCAGTAATGTGTTGAGGCAGCTGGTCTGGGCTGCCCATCATAGTGATGGAAACCTGATATCTGGCTGAACATCATAGTGGGTTGTTGCACATCCACTACTGTGTCTCCACTCCCCAGCTTAGCGCTAATGAACAAAGTGTCTGATCAACCATTTGCCGCTGATATTATCAGCTATTAGACAACAGGGTTGATGGCGAGCTTTGCTCCATATACCGCTAAAGTAGGTTAATAATAGTAACCCATTCAGTCATTTATCTAAAGCGAGGTACAGTGCTTAAGGATGTAGGGTAAGGGCAGTGGTTCCCATGTGGGGTCCTGGGAGATAACAAGCTATTCATATTTGATGATACATTTCTGATAAAAAATCTAAATAGTCCTTTATATATGAACAAGCCTTGAGCGGACTACTACTAATAACTTAGTGTGGCGTAAAGTGCATACAATCACGTGGACATCGATATTTACCGGAAGACGTCGATTTGGGGCGAAGTTGGGGTCGCAAAAATGGTCAGCACTAAAAATGGGGTCACAGGCCAATAAAGGTTGGGAAACACTGGGTTAGGGTATCTTTGTTCAAGGTTACATTCAGAAAGGTTGTGGAGCCCAATTTAAAAACTACATAGATTAACTATGTAGAGGGACTTTCAATAATGAGATGATTTCTGAACAATGTACAAAATAAAACCCCGTAGCTCTTTGGCCTTTCTCTTGGTTTTCACAGATTTTGTATGCCCATTTAATCCTAACCGAACTGCCATATTTGATGGAGCAAGGATATTGGATACATTATGAACTTCAACAAATGTGAACATGGGACCGCTTCACAGATCAAACAATATTGAAATGATGCAAAACACAAAAGAGTGAGACGGTGACAGACAGCAATGTCATCTATTTCATTTTTGATTTCCTTTCAGAACACACACACACACACACGCACTCAACTAGGCGGAAACACATTTTTATTTCCATTTGTTGAGCATCCTATTGTCCATAGCATTGCCATCTGTTAAAATCTCCTTTTCCACGGTCGTAAAAAGGGGGACATTTTAATTAAATATCACATGATTGTGTAAGGTGCGTGTGCGCCATTACAATCCCAAGCAGCAGCTGGCCTGCTCCATCTCCCAGTTGGGATAATTAGCTTAACAGCACTGGGATTGGTGGCTGGAGGGTAAAGACAAAGAAGGTAATAACCTTGTCCATTGTCCTGGCTCCTTTCTATCTTGAAGATATCTACAGCTAGACCGGAGTACAGCAGGCTGCAGGTCGCTCTATTTGTTTTACTCAGAATTAAGCAATGTGTTGCTGTTAGAAATGGTAACCGGATTTGAGGTATGCACTGTTGTGTAAGGCCAATGATTTATGAATGAATGAATTTGCACCATTTTGTTGATCACTGTTCAACTGGTAATCAGGTTCAACACTCAATGGCACTTTTTCTGTGCCATTGAGAATGTCATGCAATACAGGCCTGTCTCAAAGTGGCATTTAATGAAATGCATTAGGGGTAGTTAGTTAATAGTAGTAGTTAATAGTTATTCTAAAGGACAAAATATGAGAAGACAACAGATTTTCACCTGACATAGGCCTAACTTCTTAACCTTTTATTGTTACATTTAATCAGGGAAAAACCCAACAATAGATTGCAATCTTATTCAAGTTTACTTTTCTAGCACTTTTAGAGGAACTAGCACGCTAGCAAGGGCAAACTCATGATACGATGTCGTTGCTGCTTGCACAGCTCCTGTGGGAAAAGGACATTGTTCTTGTGTGACATATCGCCGCGCTTGCATTTCCACAGCCAGTCCTGATTAAGGTTTTCTGTTATAGCACTGGTGACAAGTCCTCTTAGGTGTTCAGTTCAGGGCAGAAACATTAATCCAAAAACATGTGTGCAGCGCCTGGTTACAGCTGTGGAGTCGTGTACCGTGTGTCATTAGATTATGCGTTTAGTTCGGTGGTTTGTCAACCCGCGTTCAACTGCTTAACAAGTTGAGAATCGGCTCTCTGGCTTAATGCAACCATGTCTCTGATACAGGATTTCCGTGGGACCGCCTTCAGCTCACCAACACTATCTCAATTATGCATACACAACCAATCAAATACAATGAATAGCCACAACAGCCTCTTGAGACTACACCAGCCCTTAGCTTGGCATTGGCCTCTCTCTCCCGCTGAAATAAATCATCATCAGCCTACAGAATCTCATGATCTCCCAATGCTGTTTGGAGAGCAAGAGAGAGATGTGTGGTGTGGAAAAACTAACACATAGTACATTTAAGGTTACACAACTTTCAGGTTTTCCAGGAGTCATCTGTAGACATGCCTAAAAATACCAATGTACTGATATGAGCTGACAGGGATCACCATTTATTAACATTAACATGATGATGTTGGAACATGTCAACGTATAATCATGAATTTCTACATTTTGACAGTAATCCTCACACTGGTGTCTTGTAATATTATTTCCCCATTCATTGATTGGAATCGAACAGTGCTAGCCAGATGACTTAAATAGAGTCGCATTTCCGAAAAACCATCACAGTGACCGCACGGCCAGACAGGATGTCAGAGTGTGTTGCTTTGACGTTGTTTTAAGGAACCTGGCCCATTTCTTTCACTGAGTTCCCCTGAACGCTCACTCTTATTTCCCCGCGGTACTGTCCGTGTGCCGTCGCAGAACCGAGGGCTGAATTGAAATACGAGATTTCATTTTTCAATTAAAGACCTTCGATTGCCGAGAGGAAAAGCCAGCCTGGCGTTCTTACGTAATCCTCCTCCTCCGAAAGGGAGGGGGAGTGTAAGTGATGAGGGAGGGTGAGGGAGGGGGGTGGGGGGGGGGGAGCATGAAAGAGGAGGTCCTCCATACTGTCCGCCGCCGTCTGACCCAGGGAGTGAGCTTCCTTTGTCCGGATATGGGAAAGGGCGGGCGGTTGGGAAGTGGGGTGCTTCCGTCTGAATTCAACAAAACCCTCTTCCTAGACACAGGCTTTCTGTCCCCATAGGCCTACAGCCAACTGGTTAGCGTAAACCCGGCCCACCAAATGCCACCGGGCGGGTTCTCCCTTTCTGCCATGGGGTTGTGGACCACTGGTCTGGATTCAGAGGAGAAGGGCCAAGGGAAAGCCATGCAAAAGTCTCTAGAAAATGATTTAAAAAAAGACGGCTACAGAGCGTTTGAACTCAAACCTCCTCCACCGCTCTTCCCACACGTTTACAGCCGCAACTTAAAAAGAAACCTTTAGAAACCCTTTAAAAACACTGCAAGCTACTTAGTTACAGGACTTTGCTGCATTTGCTGCATTAAAAGGCACAATTACTCACGGTGAAACTCAAATAGTAATGCTGCGGTGTGCGGATCTATATTATAGATGGATAAAGATGGATGCTCTCAAGTGAATAAAAGCTGCCTCCCCTCTTGTGTGACAGAGATAATAGTATTCTGCAAGTAAAACAAAGAACCGACTAGATTAGTAAAGGAAGTTTAGGAATGCAGCTTATATAGGGTTTACATAGTAATAATGTGGTTTTATAGTGTTAAACATAAGGACCTTACGGAGGTAAACTACATGCATATATTCCCAAACAGAGCCAATGGATCATAGGTAGAGTTGCTGACTAGGGCATGTGGCAAAAAGGGGAGGCCTCTATAAATTCCCTGTATTTCACATAATGAAGACAAAGCATGGGGAAATACGCCTTAGGGGGGGAGTGCATCTTCCAAAGAGGTGGAGCAGTTTTAGCCTGGAGGAAGGCAAAGAAGCAAAGATAAAAACCAAGTCCCAATGCGTCCCAATTTCCAACTCTCATACATCGATATCACCGGCATCGTGTAGATTTTAATTCTGACATTAGCACCACTGTACCCGTGTGTCCTCCCCTGAAACTACAAAACCTCCTTCCCTGGACGGCGGTCGTAACCTCCTCAAGTGAATCTCACCGCCATTATACCCCGCATGAAAGGGCTGACCATCACAGTAGTGTTTATATAATGCACTTTGGGACAGCTTTGGTATTGTAATCACTTAGAGGAAAGGGCTCGAGTGGGATGAGAAAAGCCCTTTTGTTATACAGATCGCCCACCATCCCGCTCCCTGGCCTCCAATAGGCAGGAAATGACCCACCTGGTGCAAGTCAACTACAGTGGGTTTAGTATCCCATCGCACAGAATGGCGAATTGTGAGAGAGAGAGTCCACGCATGGAAGAAAGGGGAAGATTAAATATCTTTCCATTTCAGGTGCAGCTGTGTCCGCAGCGTGGAAAGGCACTCAGGTGCTTGAGTACAGAGGGGACCCGGGTTTAAAAAAAATAAAATAAAAGACAGACGAGAGCTGTCTCTGTATACTCAAACAACAATACGAGGACGGCCAGATATTGCCTGCCAGCAAGCAATATAATTCTTGTATTTGGTAGATTCTGGTACAGTTCATCTAAATTAGATCAGACGACTGCGTTTCCGTTATTTTTAAATTAGCTGACTATCCCAAAGAGTAGTGGTGCGCCACAGAGCCACATTTCTGGCAGTGTTGTTTATGTATTTTTATGAAGCTTTATGAATACGGCCATGTATCCCACACATGTATCTGTCCAATGTAACTACATTTAATCCACTGAGATTGTTTTTAACAAATGTCACTGTCAGCCTCACAGACATCACCAGAGACATACATGGACATTTGTAGCAACCGTCCTCCACTTAATTCATTTTCGTGAGGGCCAACTACCGACTTGCAATAACACTTTCCCACTGACAAGCTGGATGTGTGGCGGGCGAGTTTGACTCAAATGAAAGATGATTACATTAGGCCCACTTGTCGTAAGCCACTGGGCTCCAGGACTATGTCACTCCGTTCCCCTCGGTTCTGCCCTCATGTCCATCCTATTTGTTCGGTTTTTTTTCCCCCGCTCCAAGCGAGGGAGGCAGCCAGGGGACAGCGAGGCAACAGAACGGACAGGAGGAGACGCTGAGCCAAGTCTCCCCTATCTGCGGGTGCCTGCAGGCAGGGCTGAGAGGACACTTTGAGGGCTTCCTGCGAGCCAACCGTCTGCTCTAAACAAGGCAGCTGTTCTCAGCTCACAAGCAGAGAGTCGTCGCCAGGAAGCGAGTGAGATGGGCTCACTGCAGCATACGCGGCTGACAAAGGCAGCCTTTATGAGGGAGGGGGTGGGGGACACTATGGCGAGGTGACCAGCGGGCCTCTTAGACACTGCGGAGACCATATGCTCCAATCTCCATCCTCAGGCCGTCTTTCTCCTCAGGACACAGTCCACCCCCGTTCACTTGCCCAGGCCGAACCGGCACGGCTGCCCTATGGGTGACCTGGAAGCCCCCTAAGGAGGTGTTGATGGACTTGTCTCGGCCTAGATGGCTGACGTGGGGCCCACTGTCAAAGACATGTGGCCCCACTGACCGAGCGCCGCAGGGAGTTTGGGTCGGCAGAGCGGTGGACCAATCCTGTGCATCGGTCCTCCGCTCTGTGGGCCGGTGAGGATTATGGATTGGTTGGATCCTGGAAGGCCGGAGAGAAAGTGAAGGTAATAAATGCCTCCTCTGTTGACATCCCTCCAAAAAAAAGTGTGAAACCAGGTGTATCCCAATGGACCATAACAACATAATGAAGTGTTTGAGAAGCCTCTCTTAATCATTAAATTCTGCATAGGATAGGTTTGCAGAAGCACTGAAAGGCAGGGTTGACGACACTAAACAACACTACAGTTGTCCTTGTCTTGTCAGTGGAAGCATAGTTTCTTAATGACTGCCTTTAGCTGTAATCATGGCAGTTAGACTGAATGAAGAAGAACGATGTGCACAAAATCAGTGACCGCTGAACAGAATGGAGAGACTGAGCAAACGCATCCATTGGAATTGATTTGGTGTAATGCAATCAAGGATATTCACAGGGAAACAAACTTGATGACATAACCACATAACAAACAACATTTAAGGCTTTGGAGAAAGAACTTTGGAGAAAGATATTTCAAAAGCTTTACTTATTTTCATTATATACCAACCCTCAATGTGTCTATTGATACAAATCGATTAGCCTAGTTTTAGATTTATAATTGTTTCATTCATAATTCATGATTTGACATTCCCTGCTATTGTATCTCACAATTCAATAACATGGATGTTGTATTCTTCACCTCAATTAAAATTGTTTTGTTTCATATGAACTATAATATCCCCATCTACAATTCGGCCTTGTAATGATTGTAATCTTGGATAATAGTTGAGGTGCCACTGACTTGAAACGACAGACAATAGCAATAACCTTTTAAATGACTTATGTGCATGCATGATGTGCATTGACTTGATTTGTTAATGCATGTTTTAAACATTTAAGTTGCCAATTTCTATTCATCAATGTTAGCCTGAAACATTATCATGTCATAGATCCAAATACAATAGATTTACAACAGCTAGGCAAGCCACAGACATGCAAGGAGTGCATCACAAATATAAAACACAGGTTTGGGATCATGAAGGTTAACTGTCCACAAATTGACATGTGGACAGACACGCATGCATATTACATTGCAATTACTGCAGCAGTCATCTCATCTGCATGTACCTGTGAGAAGGTGCAAGAAACCACCGCAGCCCATCTCCATCTGTCACATGTGCTTGGTCCTAATGAGCACTGAGGCCGGCTAATGATATTAAAGCCTGCTTTCAAAAGTGGTTCCCGTCCGCTATAAAACATCGCCCAACGCATCGCCCAACACACTTTTTTATATTCCGTCACTGTCAGCAGTCATTACCCAGAATGCAACATTGATGAACCAGCGTATGCAAATGAAGGCGAAACACCAAACAAAACAAAAATGATGAGTGGATGTACATTTACATACACTGACGCGTGCTTAAAACGCACGCCCTACCGCATTCGGTGACTGTAGCAAAATCAGAGCTGACAACAACAACAACATCGAATGTGCATGCTACATGCACAATGGCCGCAACCCAAAACCGCATTCTCACTCCACCGCTCCGGCGCTATTGTTTTCTCACGCCAAGCTTGCTTGTCACATCGGATGTGCCCCTCCTGTTTTGGCTGCCACGTTAAGGAGCCCCGCGCCATCAGCACCAACCAGTACACCGCTTACAGCGCCGCTCAGCAGGACAGACCGTCACTGAGGCTCCCAAAGTGAAAATGTCACCTGCTGAGATGCTGTGTGATATTCAATGCAGATGGAAACCACTGCACTGCCTCCACTGAACCACTGAAGCCCAGAGCTGAGCAGCTGGTGTCAGCAGCCCAGCGCAGGTCCAACTCGTAATCCCGCCTGACAGCACTCAACGTAAATATGCCCCGACGTACATTTTTGGGCGGGACGTTGTGTCGAACAGCTGACATATGCGTTGATCATGTGTGTGTGTGTGTGTGTGTGTGTGTGTGAACCATACGTTGTGTGTGTGTGTGTGTGTGTGTGTGTGTGTGACAACCATACGTTGGTTTACGTGTGTGTGCGCGTGTCTTTAAGTACTAATGACTAAGAGGTATTTTGACATGTTTGTACTTTGAATCAAGTTTGTTGCATGAAGCACAAATGTTAATCCTTTCAAAAGTTAAAAAAGTCAAACATTCAATATATATTTTGTTGTTTTCATAGCCTCATCGTTACTAACCCTAACCCCACAGTATATAATTAACTAGCAATGTGTGTGTGTGTGTGTGTGTGTGTCGTGTTGTCAGTGAAGACCGAGTGACACGATTTCATATCTTCCCAGCGTGATGAGTCACGCTCGCCGACACGTCCGGCTGGTTAAACAAGGACACGCATTCATCCTCAGTCACGCTCATCGTGTTTACATTACAACAACTGATCAAACAAGTCGAGAGCGGAAGGAAACCGGGGCGTGTCGCTCCAACGTTTGTTTGGCCAACCTAAAGGTTAGAAACGCAGCCCTTGAAACCACAAGGAAGTTGGTTCATATTTCTTGGAGAGCAAATAGGTGCACATGGGCAAGGAAGAGACGGGAAAGCCGACACTCCTCCTCGCCCTTTCGCTTCATTTCAGGCTTTCGACGCCAACGCCGAGTATGAGAGTTAAAAACTTGATCTTTGTATATATTTATAACACCAAATGTATTTTGTATGTTTTTTTACTGTAATGTTGCTGATACTGTTGTTATCTGTTTTTGATAATTGTCTGTAATGTCTATTATGTTTTATTGTGCTTTGAACTTCCTGCCCAGGGACCACAGGTGCAAATTAGCTGTTTAGCTGATCCTGGTATAGAATCTGTTCTATACATGGTCCCCAAAAACCAATAAACTAAACTAAATTAAAAACGCGATATTCCCCTTCTTAATAAAGTGCAAAAGAAGTCAAAATATCAAGCATATAAAATTCACCACCTTCCAAGTCAAATAATCAGATCTTATTTCAGAAACATTGATTGCATGACCGGGTGTGACTGGATGGGAATAATATCCAAACTGATTACAACACTGCAGTTATGTATTTTGGCAGTAAGAAGTAGTCAGACGGCAATCTCAATATCGTCAATGAATATTTATTATTTTTTTTGTGCCACCGAGCCTCCCTAGCTTTACTGATTTAAATTGCCTCACCACTACATTTTGTCAAGACCTAATGTCATATTTGTATTTAGAAATTACTCAACCAGGACATGCTCTGAATGCAGTGATTAATCAATCCCAGAATAATGAATTTAATTAGTCTGGAAAATTGCTCACGTAGTTTACATTCAGAATAGAACTGCAAATAAATACTAGTTACACAGGCGTTGAGATGGAGAATGAAAGACGGAGACTCCAACAGAGATATAATTAGAAACCAAATCAGTATTTTCTGTCTTTATTTGGTTAATTTAGCTGAAAGTCAACAATGTGTGTGGGGTGTGTTTGCATTTGTCCAATCACGAGGGGAAAAACTCGAGCACTGATGTCAAGCAGCCAATCACTATTACACTGTATAGTGACTATACAGTATATACTATATATAATAGTGACTATATATACTATATACTATCATACTATACAGCGGCCAGTACATTAACGGACAGGAAGACAAGTCGGTCTGCAACCTGGTGTAAGGGGTGGGGAGCAGGTCCAGGGTCTGAGGAGCTGTGTGAGATACTGAGGGGCGAGGAGGCACTCGTAGGAGGAGGAGGAGGAGGAGGAGGAGGAGATTGCAGGTTATTCAGGACTTGACTGGGAGCCAGTGGAGGTGGAGGAGAGTGAAATGGCGGTTCCTTAGTCCGGTATTTTGTCCTGTATATAGAAGCCAGGCCACCACTTCTGCCTTCTGCAAACACAGTACGTGTACCCAGGGGGGGAGCAGCAGCTCGGTTCAGTCATCATGTCGGTTTTGCCATGTTTCTGTGAGGCATGAAATGTCGATATTCCTGTCTGTAATAATGCCGTGAACGAGAGGGTCGTTATTATTATTAAGTGCGTGTTTAGTCACATTGACATAGCGGCGTTGTTTTGAGCGGCTGAAGCCGGCGAGGTGGGATGGCTGACGCCGTCGAGTTCAATCGGACGAGTCGTCCTTGCCAGAGGTATGATATTATCGAGCGTGCACACGGTGTTTGTTGACGTGAAATTGTGCCTTTGAGGGGGCTTTGAGAAGTCCTACCGATTGTTACGGCACCTATGGATATGAAACAGTGGAATCGGTGAAGCATGGGGAGCGCAAACTGGGAGTATTTCATTTCCCAATTGTTGATCTCGTATTTTAAATCGCAATCAAATTGTTGATCTCGAAAAGCGGCGATCATCGAGACGAAGGAGAGGTATTATTTAGGTCAATGGCAACACGGTCGCTGACAGTAGACTGATGGCAGGAGTCCTGGCAGACGGGCTACCGGACCGCTAATCCACGCTAGTCCTCCTCGCCACCAGCGAACGGCAGGTGGGACAATGGAAAAAATCCCGTCGAGGAGAGAGACGCGGCGTTAAGCAGTTTGATTATCCTAAGATCTGACGCGAGCCTGTGGGTCGCCTGGACGCAGTCGCATGGATACCGGGGGCGCGGGACGGGGACTGTGTCGCCTGACAGCCGGTCATGTTTACCGAGTCGATCAAGGATACTAAGAATTAGAAATTGGTTGATTATTTACGATATATTACGAACCACACGGATAGGGTAAGCTCACAAACTCGGGATAAACTGCAAGAATAACTCAAAATTAGCGTATAAAACTCGCAGAGTTGAGGAGTGGCGACATTCAGCGTCCTCTCACCATGAGGTTTCAACAAAACATCAAGAGGAGGAGGAGGGACAAAAACAGCGAGCAGAAGAAACCAGAGATCGCAGCGCCAGTACCAGAGGCCTTCAGCATTTCACACCGGCTATGGCTCCTTGTCAATACGCCGATCGATAAGCTCATCTCATGGATCCTACAGTCCTCTGCTCTCCAGAACAGGCTCCTCCAACCCCAGACTAGAGGAACCTGATGCGGGGCTCCGGTCCAGAACTGGCCTGACCTTAATCAGCACACCAAGGAAGTCAATAGTGTGCTAAGGTCACTCGCCCTGGGAGAGAGACTTAGTATGACATGACCCTTTATCCAGACGCCCGGTCTACTTGACAGCTCAATCATTGGCTTCCAATGAAGTTGACATCTTTACGTAAATAATTCAGTCAGCCAAGCATGATGCCATCACCACACTGGCAGAGATATCTCCACTAGATCTTACCTTGGAGATATCATGGAAAGACATTTGTTTTGGCATTGCAATGTTTGTTATAATTAGCTATTTTTATTTTCTTTCTGCTGCTTCCACCACCTGCATCCTCTGATATGATATCCATCTTCCTTCCTCAATCCAACTTCTAGTTTACCTTTAACTCTTTTCTGGTTCACTTGTAAATATGTTGCTGGTCTCCATTTGCATTTTCTTATTGTAGTTTGCAGTCACTTTCACTTTCTCATTATTGCTCTCTCTCCCTCCCTCCCTCCCTCTCCCCCTCTCCCTCTCCCCCTCTCCCCCTCCACAGCACCATCTCTCTCGTTTGTCCCATTGCTTCCCACCTCCTTTACTCCTCCTGAGTCCGCCTCCCCCCCTTGGCTCTCCTCCAGGAGCGATGGAGAGCCCATTGTGTTCGCCGGGCCTCGCGCCTCCTCCCCTCGCTAGGCTCCTCCTCGGTCACACACACACACACACACACACACACACACACACACACACACACACACACACACACACACACACACACACACACACACACACACACACACACACACACACACACACACACACACACACCGTATCGCATTAACAGGCTTGCGTTGAGCCCATTACCAACCCAAGCCCCGGCGGGAGCGCTGCCCTGGGCTGCCTGCGAGCGCCTCGTCCCGGCGGTGCGCCGAGCGGCGAGCGCACACAACACCCATACAAGTCAAACAAGTTACAGTCGGCCGGAGCAGATGAGGAGGAGAGGAGCGGAGGAGGAGGAGGAGGAGGCCGAAGAGAAGGAGGAAAGGAAACGAGTGGGATGTGTGTGTGTGGAGAGGAAGATACTAGATGTCAATCAGGTTTTACGTTACGGTTATTACCCTCTTGATGGGACTTATGCAAGCGGTACATTTGACACGCATTAAAGAGTGATGTACTTTAAATATGAATTGGACACACTCGTAAAAAAAAAGAAGAAAAAAGAGTAAGAGTAGTGGATTCATATCGGATGTGGAAGAGCTCTTAAAGTCTGAGGTTTCAGAAAAATGCTGCAGCTTCATGCCGTCTGTACTGTCTATACTGTCTGTACTGTCTGTACTGTCTATACTGTCTATATTAATGTCTGTACTGTCTGTACTGTCTATGTCTGTACTGTCTATAATATCTGTACTGTCTATAATGTCTGTACTGTCTGTACTGTATGTACTGTCTGTACTGTATGTACTGTATGTACTGTCTATCATGTATGTACTGTCTGTACTGTCTACAATGGCTGTACTGTCTATAATGTATGTACTGTCTATAATGTATGTACTGTCTGTACTGTCTATAATGTCTGTACTGTCTATAATGTATGTACTGTCTGTACTGTCTAAAATGTCTGTACTGTCTATAATGTATGTACTGTCTGTACTGTCTATAATGTCTGTACTGTCTATATTGTCTGTACTGTCTATAATGTCTTCACTGTCAATAATGTATACTGTCTATACTGTCTACAATGACTGTACTGTCTATATTGTATGTACTGTCTATACTGTCTCTACTGTCTGTACTGTCTCTACTGTCTGTACTGTCTATAATGTCTGTACTGTCTATAATGTATGTACTGTCTGTACTGTATGTACTGTCTGTACTGTCTGTACTGTCTAGGCAGTAGACAGTCTAGTAAGAATTCACACAACTCCTGTGTAGCTCCACTGAGCATCACTGTGTCTGTGGCTGTAATAACTGTAATAAATAATAAGTGTTTTGATGTCACCTTGTAGCGACAGGACGCTGTGGTCCCAATTAAAAGTAATAGGCCACAATTAACCACTAATTAATGTGTACATGTGCGGCTATTGTTTGGGTGGGGGGAGGGGCAGAGGGCAACAACAAGGAAGACGACAGAAAAGGGTAAATGTTTAAATCAAGGCAGAATAATAGTCTGGGATTATCCTGGTAGGACAGATAACAGCGTTTGCCTCTGGAAGGAAAGAGAAGGTCACTTCAGAATAAATGCCACAGATAAATCGTCTTGGGGGAGACAAAAAAAAAATAAACGAAGGAAAAGAAAAAACCCTGCGGTGACTGTACAGGAAAACGACGAGGGCTGGTACAAAAAGGAGCGCACCCCCCCCCCAGGTCTATCAAACACAGACAGCCCTGAACGCCGGCCGCCGGCGAGGATGACAGAGGATCAGCCGCCGGCCAACAGGGGGGAGGGAGAGGGAAGACCTGGGCAAAAAGGCAGAGAAAAATGAACTAAAACGTAGTCCGTAATGAATGACAAAAGGGGATATAAAGCGAGAGACAGGAGGGATGAAACGAGACGACAAGACCGCAAAACCGCTTGGAGGAGAACAACGTGAACAACATTACATACAGGTGGGCAAACAAACGGCAGACAGAGTAGGAGGATGGAAATCGCCGGAGAAAGAGGGGATGAGATGTGAGATGGAGAGGAAATCGAGAAAGTCACATAGGGGTAAAGATGACGGCTTCATCAGACTGCTGGCCTCCTCCTGCCTCCTCCTGCCTCCTCCTGCCTCCTCCTGCCTCATCCTGCCTCATCCTGCCTCATCCTGCCTCGCTGTCAGCCTCCTCTCCAAGACGCATTACTCATCACAGTTACAGCCTGGTCCCCCAAGACCACTTTACAGCTCTCAACCGCAGCACAGAGCAGCACTCTCTCACTCCGTCTCTCTCCGTCTCTCTCTGTCTCACACACACACACACACACACAAAGAGTTTAACTTTTTCCCAGATGACTTCCGCACTAATGCACTAATGCGCATGCAGACACACACACACACACACACACACACACACACACGCACTAAAAAAACAAACACACTCTGAGATAACCAACTGTCCCAGATGGAAACACCTGAGCAACTAAGAAACATTCTCACACACACACACACACACACACACACACACACACACACACACACACACACACACACCCCTAGATAAGAACAGTGTTTGGTAATGGTAACACACACACACACACACACACACACACACAGCCCTAGGAGGTTTCGCTGTGAGCGGTTCTGACGGACCGGGTCCTGGTGAGAAAGCAGCAGCTGCTCCAGAGAGGTATTGATTCTCCGGCGGCGTCCTGAGCGACCCGATAGTACAGATGGAAACGGGGGGCCGCTGAAAAGCGGAGGTCAGAACGGGTCAAACCGAGTCAACCAGGAGAAGCTCTTTATTTAATGAGCGTGGGACGGCGTTTATGTGAGTAAGCGAGTGAGTGAAAGCGGAGAGATACCATCGCTCCCCGCTCTTATTGTGAAACAGGGAGAGGGTGAAAGGGAGCGAGCGAGTGTGTGTGTGTGTGTGTGTGTGTGTGTGTGTGTGTGTGTGTGTGTGTGTGTGTGTGTACACAGGTGTGCGTCTCACCACAGCGCCATCATCACACCCACCGCACGAACACATGTGCAGCGCGGGGACGGACGCCGCGCCAATGCGAGCGGCGCTGTATACGTGGCGGTGTCTGTCTCACCCCCTCACGTCTGGGGGGGGGGCGTGTCTCTCTCTCTCTCTCTCTTTCTCTCCCCCTCTCTCTCTCTCTCCTCCCCCCCCCCCCCCCCCATCTGTTCCTGCCGTGTCCTTCAACAGCTGCACAGGGCCAACTGCCCGCTCTCACACCTCACAGAGAAATCCCCTTCTCCCCCCCCCCCCCCCCCCCAACAGCAGGTCCACAGCCAACAGCCACCAGCGCCCCCCAGCCTCCCCCCCCCCCCCCCCCCCCCCCCCCCCCATTCACCCACCCACCGTCTCCCCCACTCCCACTCACCCCAACTTGACCGCGGCCGCAACCAAATACATACAACAGGATACAAAAAGGACCTGTATTCAGAGACCAGCGCCAATCGCCACCGACCGCCTTCAGACTCACCCACTCACTAAATCACTCAGCGAGACTCTCTCTCTCTCTCTCTCCCTCTCTATCTCTCCCGACCTCGCTCGCCCTCTCCAGTCTCTCCCACTCACTCTCAGAGGCTCACTCATCGGCGGGGCGAGCGCCGAGCGCCGAGCGCCGAGCGATAAGCTTCATCACGACCCCCGGCCCACGAGAAAGACACATCGTCGCCATGTGGGAAAAGACACTTGGCATATTAAATGACGCAAAAGAATTTGTGTGCACGCGTGCGTGTGTGCGTGTGTGTGTGCGCGTGGGTGCGTGTGTGTGTGTGTGTGTGTGTGTGTGTGTGTGTGTGGTATGTGCGGACCTAACCCTGCATTTGGCATCAAATCTAGCCGGCCTTCCTCCGCAGTGGCCTAGACAGGAATTAATGGCGTCATTAATCTTTCCTTTAAAATGAATGAGAACAGCACCCCCCCCCCCCCCCCCCCCCCGACCTGCTGCAGCCCCCGTATCCTCCACACACACACACACACACACACACACACACACGGTATGCATGCATACTCCTTCCCAGTCCTCCTACTCCGCCTGTATGTTGTTTGTGTGCCGGCATATTTGTGCTCCACCAGATGCTAAAATAAGCCGCCGGCAAAGTGCCCTTTCCATCCAGGGGAGAGGAAAGAGATCACAGTTTATAGGGTGTGAGAGAGACTGCCGGTGTGTGTGCGTGTGTGTGTGCGCGTGTGTGTGTGTGTGTGTGTATGTGAGGTGCTGGTATGCACAGGGGGCCATATAACCTCTCCCTCTCACCGCCTGCCTGCCCTGTTAAGGAGGACCTGGTCCTCCTGGGTCAGAGTCTATGATGCCTTTACTGTTATATGTGTGATTTGGTAACCGCTCAGCAATATCCAGCATAACAATACGAACAAAAAGAGCCATTTAACGCTGTACCACAAAGGTCATACTAAACTACAGAAGGCGTATCATTAGTCTATGTCGACATATCTGTTTGAATAAAATACAATATACAATACAATCCTTATTAACATGCAAAGCAGCAAAAGCGGTAAAATAAAAGGAATTGGTTTATAGACTTAAAACACACTGAACTGAACCGTATGTCAAACTCAGGACAAAAACAAGCCTTTACACTTGATCAGTATGGGCTGTAGGTGGAGAGAGGCTCTCTAGACCCTGTTCCAGTCCAGGACCCGAGATTAATGGTAACGGTATTGGTCAAATCCCTCACCCCCCTGCAGTGAGACCCCGGCCGCCGCGGTCCTGCCCTCTCTCAAACCTTTCCAAATTAGCCCTCCACACCGACAGAGGTACAGGGGGAGGGTCACAGGGGGGAGGGTCACAGGGGGAGGGTCACAGGGGGGGGGTCACATCTCCCTCATCTCCGGCCCTTATGAACCCCGGTGGCCTGGTGCTGCTCCAGACCAGACCGCCCCCCCTGGTCCCCATGAGGGGGGGGACACACGCTGCATTTAAGTCATGTTGCACCATCGCTTCACATGCTTTAAGAAAACGTACTTGCATTCAATTCAACGACCCATTTAGTAGAAGATACACATTTTCTCGGTATTTTTTTACTTTGCAGTCACAGAACACAAAAAGCGTCATCCTTAAAGGGGATTATCTCTTATATCTGCGATCTCTCGCAACGCCCAGTGGCGGAGGAACGAATCGTCAAACTGCGATAATCCGAGAGATTACGGCGCGGATAAAACAAACCACCCAATGGCTTTTGTAAATAGCACCAAAAAAAAAGAAAAAAAAAAAAAGACATCCACCTCTTCTGAGGTGTGCGGTGGTGTTGCCTGTACTTGCGCCGGATACGCTTCAAGTTTCAGCTTGAGGCAATAAAATCGGCGCTCGCAGGCCAAGAAATGTGTCGCCACATGCTGCTGCTGCTGCTGCTGCGCTCGCGGCCTGGAAGGAGTGGCGGTCTGACGGCGAGGTTCAACAGGCCACGCCCCTTTCTCTCTCTGCACGGCGCGCTACAAACGTCAGTCTCAATGAAGTCCAAAGGTGTGTGTGAAGTCATTAAATCAGGAGTTTCCTCTGGCAGACCTGTTCTTACTCTGCATCCCACTTCCCCACCCACTTTTTCATTCATTTCCTTTTGGCCTTTCCGGTACTTTCTCCACACGCACGCGCACACACACACGCAGGCACACACACACACACACACACACACACACACACACACACACACACACACACACACACACACACACACACACACACACACACACACACACACACACACACACACACACACACACAGTCGTGTACATTTTTTTTCAATGTTGATGTTGTTGTTTCCCCATTGTGTGTTTTCCCAGTCATTCATTCACTCATGCCACATTTCGCCATCTCGCCACAAACTCGAAGCCGCCTGGCGATGCGATGCCTCTGGAGGTCCTCCCAAACGACGAAGCCACAGCCGCAGAGGGGGCGGGGCCGCCGCCGCCATGGCGACCGGGAGCCGTAACAACCGCCTCCATCTGCCCACTCGAGTGCCTGGCAATCGCACCGCTCTCACCGCTTCTTACCAGCAGCGATGACATTCCCCCCTCCGAACGCATGTCGAAAGAGAAACAAAACGTGGAGTAAATGCCTGACCTATGAGTCAGCCCTTATGAGAAACATGAAGGCTGTTTTTTTTTTTTTTTATGATGTTTCTCCCGCTCTCCCTAGGGCGTGCTCGCTCGCCGTGTTGCGCAACACCGTGGCCCGCTGGAATGAGCGCAGATTAACCTGACGGCCGATCAGATACAGGCGGACATGAAGGACATGAAGTTTGTCTGAAGCTGAAACACGGGGTGGGGGGGGGGGGGGGAAACATTGCTGCTGCTGCTACTCTAAACATGTTGAAACACATGCTACAAACATATACACACACACACACACACACACACACACACATACACGGACAAACATTGCAGCTGGGTTGTAACACTTCAGTGTGTGAGTGTGTTGTTGACATGCCTGGTCTTGAGGATCGGCATCGTGTGTGTGTGTGCGTGTGCGTGCGCGTGTGTGTGTGTGTGTGTGTGTGCGTGTGTGTGTGAAGGGCTCAGGGAGTCGGCTAGGGTCGTCCCCTCTGCGACGACAGTCCTTGAGAAACAGCCTGAAGCAGACCTGCCCTGCTGCTGCTGCTCCTCCACCAGCCGCAGCAGAGTCCTTTGTGTTCGACTTTCGAGACAAGTCTGAGCAAGCAGGAGTAAAGAAATAAGTCGACTCCATCACTCTAGCCGGCCTAGCTGAACACAAGGGCTTCATTTCACTCCTCGCAAACCGTGTGTGTGTGTGTGTGTGTGTGTGTGTGTGTGTGTGTGTGTGTGTGTGTGTGTGTGTGTGTGTGCGTGTGTGCGTGTGTGCGTGTGTGCGTGCGTGCGTGCGTGCGTGCGTGTGTGGTGTACACATGAGCGTGTGAGCGTGAAGATAAAGCCGTCGGAGAAGCAACTGTGACTGACATATTTGTTCGAAGCACACACACACACACACACACACACACACACACACACACACACACACACACACACACACACACACACACACACTCACGGTATCTCAACGCAGTTTCCCCCCGCGAGCATATTGTATAGAGATACACACCGACCCGAACATCAGCTACACACAACAAATACACCCGGCGGAGCGAACCCAATGATGCCAACACAACACGCCGATGTTAAATACATACCGCAGGAAAACACGCCACACGTGCGCACGCGGCAAATCAAAGCACTCACTTCTAATTAAACGTATCCACAAAGGACAAACCGAGGGTAATTGAAATGGCGTATAAACAGGTTGAGCGTGTTGTCAGTGAGTCCCAGCCAGCCCAGCGCAGGAAGCAGCTTAGGTGTTCAGGTGGAGGAAGTGAACGCCTGCACCCCACCTGTGGACCCATAAATCACCGGCCGCAATCCTACCCACTGCAGAGGGCTCTGGGGAGAGCGATCACACACACACACACACACACACACACACACACACACACACACACACACACACACACACACACACACACACACACACACACACACACACACACAGATCTGCTCACAAACAGTCACATGCATGTTATTAATCTGATGCTAGTTGTAGCAGTCTGTGCCTCAGGCCCTGCATGCCACACCTGACACTATACTGACACTATAGACAGCGTACAATACATCCACTATACAGACTATACAGAGTATAATAAACATATTATACAGAGTACAGTATACAGACTATACAGAGTATAATACACATATTATACAGTAAACAGACTATACAATGTATAGTAAACATACTATAAAGTGTACAGTATACAGACTATACAGTGTACAATATACAGACTATGCAGTGTACAGTAAATGGACAGTGTCTCCAGAGTGGATGTGTCTCCAGAGTGGATGTGTCTCCAGAGTGGATGTGTCTCCAGAGTGGATGTGTCGCCTCACTGGGTGGGAATTTTTGGTCATCGAGGAATTATACACAAGGAGCAATAAAGAGCGATATATTGCATAATAATTGGTATACAGTATGTAAAATAAAATAAAAATGCATATTATGAACTAAATTAATGTCAATGAGTTGACATTCTCATTTCAATAAACGTTACAGTAAAGTACGCTCATACATAAGGACGACGTGACACAACAAGAACATAAAGTAAAGCGAGCGATAAGAATAAGACAGAATAAGGGAATGAGTCTGGGGAGAAAGAGGGCAAACAGCTGTCAAGCCGCGGTATTTTTCTCCTACCGTGATTTGCATAAATGACAAATTACTTTTTTTATTTTTGACTTTCACAAGAGTTATGTGGCCGTCTTCCATGTCCACCGGCGTTACGGTCGGTGGGCCGCCAAGGTCAAGGCGCGAGGAAACGCAGCCATGTGAGCATGTGTAAAAGGGAGGAACCCAAACTGTTAATGAGAGCGCAGGCGAATTCAATCTTGCTCAGAAACCCGAGCGGGCCGGCGGCGCCGGTGCGGACACGCACACCCTCAGCCATAAACCACCGCCGCTCGTAAAAACTGAACGCACGTCTGATTTAGTGCCGATTCACCGCCTCTGATTAATTTGATACACTTTTTTTTATAAGGGGACATCAATCACAAGCTTTTGATTTTTACAGGCTCAAACTATTGAACTATTTCATGGGAAAATTCCACTTCCATTTTAGCTTGAACGTTTGGGACGGTGGTAAACTAGGAGCGAGTCTGACAGCCCCCCAAAAAAAAGGTCAACCTAGACTTGCACCGGTGCGTTTTGCAATATTGCATCACAGCACATGTAGCACAGCAACCGCTGTCATGGCGGCGAGCAGTCAAGTGTATGACAACCAGAAAAGAAAAGCAGCATCAGAAAATGATGAAACATCAGGGGGGAGAGAGAGAGAGAGAGAGAGAGAGAGAGAGAGAGAGAGAGAGAGAGAGAGAGAGAGAGAGAGAGAGAGAGAGAGAGAGAGAGAGAGAGAGAGAGAGAGAGAGAGAGAGAGAGATAGGGAAGACGAAGTATAGGGTTAGGGTTGCACTGATTCAGTAGCACAATGTCCATCCCCCTTCCAACAAGTATAATTTCAAACAATCTCATATTAACTGAACACGTTGTACATGCAAATATGATTCAAACGTGTTGAAATTCCTGCGGCA
Source organism: Merluccius polli (assembly GCA_030340625.1). Lineage (NCBI taxonomy): Eukaryota > Metazoa > Chordata > Actinopteri > Gadiformes > Merlucciidae > Merluccius > Merluccius polli. The sequence continues at coordinate 20,636 of JAOPHQ010001829.1, read as the reverse complement.
TTGTTTGACAATCGCTTATCAAACCATCACATCGGATCTACCGAGAGCTGCAGGGGAGAAATCTGGACTACAATGAATATTAACAGGGGGGGGAGCAGAGCTAAATAAGCACCGATACTTCAACAGTCGTCTGACAGCTCTGTCATAACAGCAGCACAAACCGGGACGGGCAACAATCAATATAATGCTATATAAAGACAGCGAGAGAGTGCAGTTCACTTGAACAACAACCACAACTCAATGTCACGTCCGACTGCATGCTGATTAGGGAAGCAAAGTCACCGGAGCAAAACGCTTGCAGAGTGCTACTCTCCAAGATAGACTCATCACTGAATGACAAACCTGTCTTATTCGCAAACAAACCCTTCTCCACTTTGAAAGCGGAAAGGAGAGTCTTGCACACATAGATATTTTCATTTAGCTCGGTTTGTGCGCTACAAGCCGAAAAAGCAGACGATAAATCTTACAGTCGGCGTACTATTTTGCAGAGTGCGAGACAGGGCTGCAGGTCAGGGCAGACAGACCGATGAGAACAAGAGATTGCCTGGAGGCCCATTAAAAAGACCATTTCACAGGAGGCACAGAGACATTCGTGTCCTGCCCGCTATTAGAGTGACATGTGGGGGGGGGGGGGGGGGATATGACAACGTATGACCAGGGTTACAACGTCAGGGTCCTCGATGCCAGTGACATCCTTTCAGAAAAATCGGTTGAAATTGCAGTCCTGAGGAAAAGCATTCCTGCTGAACAAATGAACAAAAGGTGCTTTGAACGAGCCGGATCGGGATAATTCGTATCGCCAAATATCCAGGGGTGACTTTATTATGGAAATGTCATTTGGTGGACACGTTTACTGAAATGAGTTTCATACATTTCTTCAGCATGGGGCGTACTATTGGGAATTGAACCCCTCACTGTGTCATGCAGTTCATGCCATGTGCCACCAATTGAGCTAAACAGAACCGATTTGAGTAAAGGACCACTTATACAGTATATATCATCATATCATACATCATAAATGATTTGTTGTGTGTGGTTCTGACCACACTCTGTGTAAGAGGACAGCTATTGTTGTCCAGAAAAACGATCTCTGTAAGTGGTTGTTCCCTAGTGCAACAAACATGAAAACATCTTTCAGTGTATTTAACATCATCACACCCAGCCCGCCTTGAAACCACACACATCAACAGACGTCGTCTGGTGGTTATGCTGGTTTGGTTCGGTTTATTTATTTATTTTTTAAAGCAAATTCCATGTTTTTTTTGGCCCAAGGAGCCACTTTGTGCATGACCACACCTGTCATGTAGTCCCTCTTTACAGATTGAGTCTGTTCATTAGAAACCAGACGGCCGACATATGGCCAAATAGCATCGACAACCGCAGCACGCCCCATCTGGGCAGCAGGGCATTACTGTTGACCCCCTCACAGGACTGAAAGGTGAAGCGAATAAACGCCAGGGCGGTGGTGGTGGGTGATCTACCTGCCATCATCTTCTGGGCCTCGTAGGGCTCCATGTAACCGTCGTTCTCCGTTGTCACCTTCTCCACGCTGGTCTGGGTCCCACCCGCCTGCTCCGCGTCAAACGGGTCCGCATAGTCCTCCAAAATAATGAGCTGCAGTGGAGACATGAGGGAGAGAGGGAGTGAGGGAGTGAGGGGGGGAGGGAGGGAGGGGAGAAAGGAGGGAGCAAAAAGGGAGAAAAATAAACAATGGTGAGAGGAGAATTCGTTTTGCTGCTCTGCTGAGCACTGCAACACAGGTAGGTGTCTAGGGGGGTTGCATTGCGGAGCCACTTGACCGAGCACTGGCACCGGTCCTCGGCGGTATATCCACACACTAAGCCCAGAGCCTGGGGAGGGAGGGAGCAATACACATAAATAACCATTCCAGCTCGGCACCGCACCGCAGTGACTTTGCTGTAGACCAATAAGCTTGTCCTCTGCTACCGCTGGTCAGCCTAATTATACGATGCCCCACTGACAGGCCTGTGTTTCAGGAGTCCAGGAGGAGGCCACAACTGCTCCGAGTTTCTTAAGAGAAACAATTTGGCAGATTTACGATGAGCTGGCAGTGAGCCACGGCTAATTGCACGCTTGCTCTTTTAGTGAGCTTTTGGTGCACTGGATGGCAATTAGGCGAGATGGACATTGTGGAGACCCAAAATAAGGCCAAATCCTCAGTGAAGAGAGAAACTCCCATCGTTCACAGTGCCTCGGGGCTGAAACGTCTTCCCTTAAAAACGTAAAACGCCTCCACTTACAAGGCTGTATGAAGGTAAAGGAGTCAAAATGTCAAACGTTGCAGTGAGGAATAATAATTTGCCCTGAGCCGTGGGTCTATATACACAGCCAACTGGGAGGAGGGTTAAACAACCGTAGGAATTTGGGAAATGGACCTTTGAACCCGAGGACATTGGATTCGACCACACTTGGATCTCTCTCTCAAACACGGTTCGGACCATATGCCAGCAGGACCACGCCAACACTGGGCCCTGAGTGGCATTTGATCCCATGACTTAATTCTTACAGGAAGGGAATCTGATGTTCTCACTATAAACAAGCTCATCATTCATCTAGAGGGGCGGACAAAGCTTCACGCTGCCAAGCCATGTCTCCACCTAGCTAGCTTCCCTTAGCAACAACGCATGTCCAGCTCTGCCACAGCACACACACACACACACACTTCCTAGCAGTCCAGCCCAGGCTACCCCTGTGCTGGCCCAACAAGAACAACCAAACAAACGCACACAAACACCCCCACAGATCTTCTCAGACTAATCACATTGATTTATCACTGGAATTAGCAGTGAAGTACATTGAAGTGGTTCTGTTGAAAGATTGGAGCTTTTGAACACAATAATGAAAGGGTTCACTTGGGGATTTTGGTGAGGTATCTAACAAGGAAGTAGATTTGTTCACGAATAATTATCAGTAGAAGTTATGGTATTGAGCAACAGCAGGATGGTGATGCACATAACACACATGTTTCACAGCAGCTGCTGTGTCAAACCTGCCTCCCGTACTTCCTTCTCGGGCCAAAAAAAAATACTATAACTATTTTCAGACTTGGTGTGTAATTATAGGTTTCTCTGCCGTTTGCCTTCTATAACAGCAGTAGAAAATCCTACTTTCCTAGGTTTTTGTAGGGGGCGGGTTGCACCATAAATGTAGTAATATGTTCGCCGCTCAGAACTCAAATTCACCCGTTTACATTTGGAATGGTTGCTGTAACAACCCAGAGCACCCGTTAAAAGTGTTTTATGTCAGCTCCTTATACAACAACACCTAGAGAGTGCAAACTCCAAGAAATACAGTCATCCAAAGTGCCATCCAAAACCGAGCCCAAGTCTTACAGAAAAGCATATGAATCACTCCAGTGGCAAACACTAAGGCCAGAAGTCATCGGAGGTCGGGATAATTGAGCACAAGTTCTCGAAAACAGCTCTAACTTTGAGGTAAGGAAGGTTGATCATTTCTCATTTATTAAAATACAGATTCGCGAAACCTTTTATTGGCCCATGGAAAGGGGTCTCAAAGTGTGTACACTCAAAGTATTAGAGTTGAAATATGGAGTATGTAAGCTCCCCATAGAACAATGGCAATTACCTCTTCTCAGCCAGCTCATTAAGGCCCATACCCAGGCATGCACAAGGGATCCTGGGCGGGAGTTGTTGAGAGGTAGAGAGCATTACTCACTCTTTAAGCTCCAAGGAAACTTAGGTCACTATTTTTTTTACAGAAATGAAAACCATTCTCGTCATTCTTGTCTTGAGATAGTCAGTTAGTCCCTGCATACGATGGATAAAATGGTCATTGACTCAGGAAACATGGTCCCATTGACTCCAATGTTAAATACACTATATTAATTTATGAGCTTAAAAAATTCCTTACAAAAAGCACATAACACTTGACTTTGATTCAAGCTTAAGATTAATGTTAAGTTTGATTAATGTTTGGTTTGATTAATGTTTACAGTCTAGAAGACTTCCTGTGGTGGAGGCATGTGACATGTGACAAACAGGCTTTTCAAAAAGGTATAATTAACACAATTGGACAATTCTAAAATGAATGATGCCGTCATGAAATAGTTGCACAGCTGTTGCACAGCTGTATCTTAATTATACCCCTAGTTGTGCACACACATGCTAATGAGGTCATTATATCTATTCATCAAACGCACAGAAGGCCAAATAAAGAAGATATATCCCACGGCCTTGTCGAATTTAGCAAGTTTTCCCAATTGTGGAATGTCTTCTTTAGTGTTTTATTTATCATTAAATCACTTTGCATTTGAACTGTGAGTGTTGTTGGGTATGTTGACCATAATTAAAACCCAAAGTAAAAGACAAGCGCCTCAAAAATACTGTATATTAATGTCTGAATTGGTTTGAATCACAACGGATTAATGTAGATTTGGAAATTTAACCTAGTATGCATGGTATTTTTTTCATTTTTACCACTGCCATGCTTCGCATTCATAACATCCCAACGGTTTCTGTTACTACACAAAGCCAATGTTCTCGTGTCGGCCACAAATGACCTCAGCTGGTGTGCTTGGCTCTCAGGTTTCATCCTCAAGGGCTCTCTGGCAGCCGTTACAGCTTGAAGATAATTTTATCCACTTTACAGCAACTAAATGTTCTCAGCTTGCTCGTGTAGAAAATCTCAACAGTCAACAGACTGTCTGGTTGGGCTTAGCCTCCTAAGACCCGTCTATGTGGTGGAAGAAGAGCTGGTTAGTATTCCCAAATTGTTTCAGTCTGCCCCCATTTGCCCAATCGCAAGGGAGCAGGGGAAGCACAGAGATGGGTGGGGGTGGTGGCAAAGGAGCAGGGGAAGCACAGAGATGGAGAGGGGCGGTGGGCGCTACATACCATCTGCCTTCTGGCAAGCCAGGGTGTGTCAAGATTGCAGCCAAGTCACACGTGTTGCGAAAGTCAAATTCACCCACAGCTCGGTACTGCAATGCCTCTGGATTTCAGATCTAAGAGCTAAGCTGGGGAGTAAGCCCTGAGACTGTGAGGGCACCTTCCTCCCAGGCTTAGGGCATGGCCCCTATGGCAGGCGGGCAGCTCAACGGCCCGGGGCATGGCTTGAGAACTTACTCAATTACACCAACTTCAGCCCAAGCACCAGCGCTTCCCAGGGTGACCATGTGTTACACCTGTTGGTTTTTCGGCAGCTTGAGACAGTGAGGAGAAACCATTTCAAACTGCTTAGCATTCATTGCAGCTCACTGGGAATTAAGTTGACTTCGATGCAGCGAGAGCCGAGGCAGAACATTAGCGCATGAGGGAGACTATAAGAGGCACCTGCCACTTTGGTTTGGCATTCTGGAGCTACACAGGGGCCTTCTTCGATTACAATTCAGCTGGGCTTTCATTCAATTACAATTCAATTGGGCTTCCACAAGTTCCATTAGAAGTGAGAAAATATAAGCCAAAATGTTTGTCCTACTCTCCTAATGGAAAGAGAATGAGTTTAGTGGGTCCATCAAAACATTGCACCGAAAAAACTGGAAAAATTGCACAAAATGCATTCATGGTAATCCGATGAAATGAGACATATGTAATTTGTGTACCACCTGTTACTATTGAATCTGCATCGCAACCAGTTTCCTATGGCACTCCATTAGCAATCCAAACAAAACACAGTGGACCACTGGCTAGACAGGGAGAGAACTACACACACATTGACTAGCAATAATCAGCTGTGCTCAGTGCCCAACAACCTGGAAGGCATTTCTGAACGAACGCCATGGCCACGAATGCGATATGAATGTCATGGTGGGTCTGAGAAGGATTGAAGGTGTCAGGGGGGGCCAGGGGGGGGGCGGTCCCCTGCCGAGACCACCAGGGGAGTAAGGCTGCTGCAGCACAATGACAGAGGAGGCCTGAGTTGGGGGCTGACGTGTGTGATTTATGTCTCGCGCCACAGGGGATTTGAGCCCCTGATAACCTGAAACGAGTCAGTACTTAGCAGCTCGATTGCATTAAGCCATTTCAAAATTAGGGGGCTCCTAATGTTGCCATTACTCTCTTATCCCCTCCACCCCCCCCCCCCCCTGTTGTATGACAAAAAGAAAAAAAACACTGTAGGGGAATGAAACACTCAAGAGAAATGGGGAAAGATAGACGGCAGTATTTTGTGAAATTTAATAGGAAACTACTCAGGAGAACGCTGAACAGACAGTATATGATTTGTGCTGCGGTGGCCGTCGCTTAAAAAGGGCAAGGACAGTCATTCTGGTTCTAATTTCTCGTATTGCCATTGGTCCCAATGAAAGAAACGCAAGAGAAGTTGTTTGTTGTGCAAAATGATTTCCAGTGCCTAACAACTTAAATGTTTAAATCAAACCTTTATGCATGATATCAGCTGTTTTATTTTTTATTTTTTTGTAAACATCTTTCTAACGTCAACATAAATTGGTGTTCACTCACCAGTCTGTTTCATAGCTATACTAGCAAGCTGAAGTTATTAAAATGTGAGAACTGCCAGCATGCATGCAAACGGCTCAGGAAGCACACCTGCCAACTCGGGAATACATTTAGCATTTATGAAAGATGAGCTTATCCATTTCAGTCATCATGTTATTATTCAGTGGCCGATGCTACCTGACACTAGAGGCAAAAAGAAAAATTCAACAGTGGAGTACAAAATCCTGCTGATTAGTTAGATTTTATTATCTTTATACTAGGTATACGGTAGACTAACATTTTAGAGCAGTAAGTATGTAAAGTTACTATGCTTTGCCCATCGGCGATGAAGCAGTTAACTACATGGTTATCAATTTGCCATAAATTATAAGAAAAGTTTGGATGCGATTCCATATATGCCATTGAAGTATCAGTTGAAGGACAAACATTGATTTCAAGGGGAAAAAAGGAGCCAGTTTTGAGCAGCTTTGGCTGAAGCTTCTCACATTGTCCTGTTTTTTTAAAGTGCTTTTGAGTACCATTCAAAAGAGAAAACAATAATGGCCACTTCAAGAACAAAATAGTCACTTTCAATGTAATATTTTAATAAATCCTCGTTTTTTTAGAAGTGAATATACATCTAGTTACAGAGAGAGGAATTATAACCTGTAAGCCTTGCGTTATCCACAAATACATGGGTTAAAGATAAAATAATATAGGCTTAAACTTAAAACTAAAAAGTGTCATAGCATGATATTATAAAAACCTCAATTACTGCTGAGTGACTGCTTCAGCTATGTAAATGCTTATGTTGGCAGCAGAGGCAACTAATGTAGTTATAATGCTGGATGTTTTTTTCCCCCTGTAATCAGTCACAAGCAAGTCAAACTCAAGTACCAAGATAAGTGAAGAGCACCCTGCATTAAGAAGTTGAAGGCAGGCAATTAGTCAATAATTAGCGTGTCTATCAAACAGCCCAGTATTTCAATTGAGAAACCGCAAGCCTTTTGCCCTTAAGATTTAAACAATGACAATGTATTTCCCCTCGTCAACAGAGGACATGGATTTTTATATTTTCCATTTGGTATGAATTCAACAATTTATTTGTTTAAAGATTTCTAAATCTAGATTTAGAAAGTTCAACGTCAGTGAGTGTAGGGGTTTACACCACAACCTCTATATCTAAAGGTTTGGATGAAAGGATCCGTTCTGCATATCAGTAAGCGCCATCGGCCATGAGTTACACATGTGTCGTCCTTCTTGAAGGCATCTGCCTGGCGTTCAAAGCACTTTTATTTATCATCCCACCACCGTCCCGGCTTCCCTTTAACATTCAAACCACATTAAACATTGGCTCCTCAGATCTCAGCGGTTTTGCCAACGTGTGACGCCTTTCGCACTGCAGTTGCAAGGGGAAGCCAAGTCTTTTTGGCACAAGAGGTTTAGCCGGCCATTGATCAACCGTTGCATTAGAATGGTTCCAGATGCAGCGACACCGATACCATGCAATGTGGCATAATGTCAAGTGGGAGAAACATCAGAACTGTATAATAAAGGAGAGTGGCAACAGCAATTGGCATTTTGTGTTGTGAAAGGAGGGTGGGTTGTGGAAGGTATGTGCAGCGTGACACATTATGTGCAGCTGCATGGTCCCTCCCAAGCTTCACCCTCAGTGCCAAGCTGCGGGTTACTGTGCATTTGGGAGGTTTCCAGCTTACATCATAACGATTGAGCATAAGCACACATGCACACCCATATGTACACAAAGTAGGGAAATACCGATTTATCACATTTGCCACAGCTGTACATTTCCCAAATATGTGTAATATCGGTACATGGCGATATTACACATATTAAGCAACAAACCAACCACATAGACACATAGTATGAAGTTCAATATTGTTCAATATTAGTATCAGCTAGTAAATGTCATATTGGTGCATCCCTAATACAAAGTAATCAAGACAATAGCTAAAAAAAGCTGTGCTACCTTACTTCCAAAACATGGTGCTGTCCTGAGGGCCCACAGTTCCTCATCCTAGCCAAAGACTAGTGAGCCATAGCAAACAAAACATCTTAAACTCAACATCTGCTTAGGTCTGTTAAAAGTAGGCAAGAAAATGGGAAAGTGGCAGAAGGTGCTCTTAATATGTGACAGATATTTATGATTAAGTACTTGACGACACACTTGACAAAATCCAATTTCCTAACGCTGCTCCCATCTCACTGGATTTATTAGCAGAGTTTCTGCTGCACACACCCAGAGAGAGGTGAAGCTCGGGAGTTCAAAAGAAGAAGAGGACGATATATGCCAAAAAAACTGTAGGAAATTCAGAAAATACTATGACCAACATCAGCATCTGGTATTTTGAGCTTTTTCAGTTTTAACACACAGCTACACAATGGCTCAATCTATATTTAGATTAAGCTGTAATTGTCCTTACCTCCACATAGTTTAATTAGCCCAAAACTATATGTGACTACTAGATCTCTAAAATCCACACACACAGAGGTTATGATGAAAAAATAGGTTTTATTTTTATTCGGATTTGTGATGCAAAATCCATGGGAGAAAGAAAACAAACATGCAAAAAAAAAACTAGACCACAGCCACACCAAGAGCAAAAAGCCAAAATATGGTGATGTGATGGTGATTCAATTGTGGTGGAAAGCAGTGTGGCTAAGGAAGAAGAATGAGCCGTGTTATGAACCTCACACGTCCGCCATAGACCAACAATAGACCCTGCAGGGTGGAGGCCCCACATCAGGACTACATGGCTTCCCCACCACACAGCCCAGACAGGGAGTCAGGGAGACCAACACACACTGATGGTTCGACTCTCCAGGGTGTTCACAGTTAGCTCATAGTAAAGGAGAAAACCACAACCCTATTTGACACTTGAACTCACAAGTAAGTATTGCTCAAGTTGAAGCAAGTCTTGTTATTTTTCTGTAATGACGTAGCAGCCAGCGTAAGGGACGACAGATTTGTCTAGTTAGAAAAAGGGAATGTCACCAAGTTGTAAACACTTCCTCTCAGGAAGAGAGCACTTCCTTAATCCTGAAGCAACCCAACATTTCCTTGTTTTTCACACAAACAACTGGTGCACACAGCAACCTGGGTTGCCTGCGTTGCCAAGCTCCTGATAAACCCATGAAGGATGAAAATGATTGAACTTGTGTAACATGGCATCTATATTAGCCTTATACTTAAAAGTATAATGGACAGACATAATAATAATAAACTCAGTCGAAACAACTGTCTAGAGAGAAATAGGAATAGTAGTACAGAGCTTAAATGACTGAGTGTTTTGCTCTGTTATTGCCTACTTTATAGTGAAATACATAAAGTGCAAGTGCAATTTAAGGATTCAGATGCACTTTAAAAAGGGAAATAGTTGTTTATATTAGGTTTTCAAGGGCTACTCTATTACAGGAACCCAATTTTACTCTGCCTCCTTAAGTGTAAACACAAACTGAATGTCCAGCCTTCAGCCCACAACGCCAAGCTATAATTACACACACACACACACACACACACACACACACACACACACACACACACACACACACACACACACACACACACACACACACACACACACACACACACACACACACACACACACACACACACCCCTTCTTAATTTGCAAAAAAAGAAAGCAAAGTGAAAAAACGGCAGTGCCTCGCAAAGATCCTCTTTGTGCCGTAGATGGCATGAACCCTGAGGGTTTAATTTGTTTCCTTTTAATCAGTGCGACGATCTGCTTGCCCAACAGAGCTGCTTCCTCCTGGGCTATGCTGCAAACACTGTCATTAACCTAACCGGTGCCATGTGTCTACAACTCCCCGATGGCCAGGACTACAGCGCTGGTGTGGAGGGTAATTGTGACCTGGTGGACTCTGGTTCGGCAGCAAAATTAGGAAAATAAATGGGCCTGACAAAACACAAGAGCCTCCACTGGTCTTCTTTAAACTAGATCCTCAACTGGGCCAAAAGAAAAAAAGCAAGAAAGAAAGGAAGAAGCAAGAAAATGATGCATAAACGCCACCATTTCCAAGAACCATAACTTTAGGGCTTACATGTGCAGTGGTTATACATAAAAAAAAGTTGCCCACAAACCCTCCAACAGTGGTATCCAGTTATTACACCCAATAATACTAAAGTACTTTGCCATGCTAGAAATGCAACGGTCCTGTTGTCAAGCCAAAATCTTGTCTATATTGACAAGCAGGTTTTAGAGCGAAGATAAACTGTAATCGTGTGCCATGGGCCTTCCAGCATATCGTCTCTCGCGGGATGACTTCATTCTGTTGCTGCTGCGGAGGCCAGGCCCAAAACGTGTCGGCTGTAGGAACCGAAGGGGGAAGGAAGGAAAGCATGATGCTACTTCCTGCCCAGCACAGCGCCCTTCCAGGACCGCTGCACCGGGTCGGAGGAATAAACAAACCAGGCGGCTTATCCAATGTCACAAATAGACTACCCAGCATTACAATAAAAAGTCATGTTTTTTGGCAACACGGTACAATGTCAAATTATTCGAAGCATGTCGTTGAAATGTTATGGTTGAGGGGTTTGGACCTACTGGGCCGCCATGGGTGGCATTCTTTGAATACTTCCGCAGTAAAGGCATCCGTGTGGCATTCCTTGGACACCTCAGTGAACAATGGGCCTTGAGACGTGAATGACTTCAACCATTCCCTCTTCCTGATTAAAGTCTACCCCAGAGTACACTTTCACCAAGTCAGGAGTCTTTTCATGCATAGTTGACATGCAAATGTCTGGAGTTATTGTAATAATCATCATCATAATGAATATAATTGTCACTTGAAGGTGTGAGTCACGCCGATGCATAGTCAGTTAGTTCTCACACTTGTGTCAGTTATTCCTAATTATGAAAGCAAAATACATCTCAGAAAAAAACGGTTCCCTAATTGCCTTTCATACTTACACTGCCATTGTATTTAATAATCTATATTCTATAACAGTAGCAACTTTATTCAGTGAAGCTGAACCGGTTTGTCAGTTTTTACAGCGAAAAATGTTAATATTTTCTGCATACAAAATGTTCAGGTAACAGTTACCAGCATTCAACCACTGAGAGTAAGTATGGGAGTGCTCATAATAGTGGTAAGAGATTCTGATGCCTTCATATAGTCCATACATATAACTTCATATAGTCCACACATTGAAAGCAAAACTTGCCTCTCTGATCACTTTCAAAGCAGACAGCCATCAAAGACGGGAAACCACAACAACCAAGCAGGATGGACTAATGATTATGTCTGCAGGTCTGGTAAACCAGAGAGGAAAGCTTATGAAGGACTCTGAGTGGTAGAAAGGAGAGGAGAGGTTCAGCGACCAGCCGTGTGTCACAAACTGCTGCCAACTCAGGCAGGCCTGATTTATCCACGTTTGAAGATGACATATTCATCTTCTTTTTTTTTGGACTGGACAGATCATCAAAGGCTCTCTATGTGGTGTGGGTGGCACACATCCACTGAATAGCTGAGTTTTGCTACATCCATTTGTAAACATGAAATGTACTGGGAAAGAAAAATATCCCCATTTTTAAAAGTTAATCTTTTGACATAATGCCAGGCCTAGTCTCGCACAGCCAGCCCTATCTCCACACGTTGTTTTAGCGCAGCTCTGGAGAAAGGTCTGGCTCTACTCACTATCATTCTGGTATAGGGGGAAAACAATGCTCCAGTCTTGTTTGTATTTCTTTAACCAATCACAATCGTCTTGGGCGGCGCTAAGCCCAGGGATGCAGCGACGGTGGCAGATGGCTGAAGGGGGAGGAGTATAAAGGTATAAGCCCCGCCCACAGGCTGCCATTGAGCGACTCCTACAGTCACCTAATGGCAGGCTGGGGCGGGATTATGCCAACAACCTCCATCCGGTAAACCAGACTATATATATACTCAACAGGTGAGTTTAACCAAGAAGAACATTTTATTTGTTCAACCATAAGGACTGTTTACTTGCCCAAAATGTAGAGGACAAAGGTAGGCCTAATTAAGCTAGGTAAATCCATATTAAATATATTATAATTCATAGTCAGTATTAAGTATTTTGCCACAAGAGAAACTGCCGTGACCTAGCAACATCCCACCACCATATCCACGCTGGCAGCTATAAGCCAATTGCGTACAACTGTCCCTTGAAGGACACACCCGGATTGAATCTCCATGATCTCATTATCAGAAATGTGATCTGGGCAATGGGGGCAGAGCAGATGCTGCTCACTTGTAGCATTCATCTCCAAGTGATGCGTGGAGGCCAAAACCATAGTCAATACATTATGTAAATTCTTCATTATATACAGTGAAAAGAAAAAAAGCCAATTACATAGTCTCCAAATCCAGTATTCACTCATTCACTCGCAAATAGGCGAATACTGGATTTAGAGACAGGCGAATCAAAAAGCACTAATCTTGGAGGCATTGCACTTTGGTAAAATAAGAACGCAATAAAACAGATTCAAGCAGCATGAACATCTCACAGCCGTATTATTAACCCTTAAGGGCCACTCTGGAGTTCAGTCTTTTTTTCTATGGCTTTCTACAAAAAAGGCACTAAAGTCATTCTCTTCTACTCTCCTCTCCAGCATGCTTGCTGTGCTGTAGTGTATGAACCCATCGCAGATCAGACCATGCAACCAAACCCTTCCTACATGGACGGTCCATTAGCACAGTTGCTGTCTTGTCCTTGA
>JAOPHQ010001828.1:22500-47500 GCA_030340625.1 Merluccius polli | reverse complement strand
AGACACGCAAATATGAAGCTTGTGTCCGTTTGGAATGGATATGTGGTCAGACATACGGGCTTTGGGACTAAGGCAACCCAAAATGCTTAATGTAGAATTGCATGCATTTTTTACATGGACCTAGAACATACTATACTGCTGCATAAACCAGAGTTGGTTAAGAAGACTCGTATGTTGCACCTGCTATGTATGGTGTTGTGTAGCACTTTTTATGAAATAAAAAGCTACACTATTCCGTTGGTCTTTACCATGCTTTTGTTTCAATTGGAGGAGATTGATGTGTTTTTTGGGGGATGAATGTCATTAATGAGCAGGTAGGGGGTTAGGCGTTATACAGGTAGACTGAGGACATGGGGGCTTCGAACCCAGAACCTCTTGACTGGGAGTCAAACTTCCACTTGAGCCTTGCGTCGTAAACGCATTTGTGCCCACAGTGGCCATTATAATTACTTTGGACATAAGAGAGCAGGAAGCGAAACCATGATGTTGCTTGGTGGTGGTACCTGAGGGGGCCGCCATTACCCTGGTTCATAACACTCTTTAGTTAATAAATGTCATTGTCAATAGGCCTTATTCACATAGCTGCCATATTGGTTAGCTAGATGGGAGAACCTTCTTGAGTCTTTGGGAAAATCACGACAACTCAATCGCAATACATTGTAAATGCTACATGGGAGTGGCATAGGAAATGGAGTTCAGGACTAAACATAATGCATTGAATTTTCATGTTTTCTAAATATTCCAGAAGGTTTTCCCAGCCAACTAACCAACATGGCCGCTAGGTGAATGGTGCCTATGGGGTCCATTGTTTTACATGTCCTCAGCATTATTGTGCAGTACGCGAAATATGCGTACTGCACAATAATTGTGAGTACGCGAAATATGACTATTATGGGACTGTGGTTCCTGCATCTCCTGTCAACTGTTTATCTGGGATTTTATATAAGGAGAGGGAGAGAGAGAGAGAGAGAGAGAGGGGGAGAGGGAGCGAGAGAGAGAGAGAGAGAGAGAGGGAGGGAGGGAGGGAGGGAGTTAGAGGGAGGAACAGAGAGAGAGAGACAGAGAGAGAGACAGAGAGAGAGAGGGAGGTGTGGAGGGGAAGGAGAGAGATGGAGAGAGTGAGAGAGTAGGTGAGAGAAGACAGAAACGATTGCGATTGCGAATAACAAACAGATAGAGACGATACATGGAGTAAGAGAGAGAATGACAGTGGGTGTATGAGAGAGTGTCTCAGCCTTTCCCAGCTCTAACTTCTCCACAGTCACACGAGTCACTCTCGACTTCTCCCTATGAAATAAGATGCAGTGTCCATGGCTGTCCCCAGCATGCCAGGACCCAGGCTCATCTGGCGCTGCTACAGAAGAGGGGTGTCCACAGGCAGATTCCATCCAGGAACGATGGTCCGGAGGCCAGCCAGGGGCCGAGACCCACCCTGGCTGGCCTGGATCTTCTAATGACAACTTGGCTCCAGTTTCTCTTCCGTTTCACCTTCTCAGACTCAATAACGGTCTATTTATTTCGTAAAAAAAAGTTTGCTGAGGCCGTGGAGTTGTGTTGCTTGGCAACCGAGTGGTGACCAAGCCTCACCTGGTAATGATGCTGTGTTTAACGGCCACTTTGGACAACTTTTTTACAATTTTTTTCTATTTTTTCCTTTTTCATCCTTCTTTTTCTTACCTCCCTCCCTCCCTTCCTTCCTCCCTCCCCCCCTTCCTTCCCCCCTCTAATCCCCCAGCATTAGGCAGCAGGCCTGGGCAGCAGTGCCTGAGACAGCTCCCCTCCTGTCAGCAAGCCATTGTGTTTACGTCCAGGTGACGGCGCCACTTTCACGGCCGGCGCCACTTCCAAAGGACAGCCAAAAAAACCAAGAGGACACAACAGTGTGAGTGGTTAGAGCCTATAGTGTGGTGTTCAGATACACAGCCAAGAGACACTGAGTTGTGTCTGCCTCCTCTCCCCCCCTTCATCTGAAACCCTGTGACCCGCAAGGAACTACAGGGAAGTTAGAAAAGGATGCGTTGTCTTTTAATGACTCTCACCACTTACTGTACACACACTTATACACACAGACAGGCAGGCATGCACACATACACACACACACACATGCACACGCAGGCACATGCACAAACACACACACACACACACACACACACACACACACACATAGGCAGACACACACACGCAGACTGTACAAACACTGGTGCTTCTTGTGGGTGCATTTGATGTACACCACAGGGGGCCTATTTACTCTGTCCTTTCCTGTGTGTTGTAACTTTCTATAGGCCGTTGTATTTATGTAACATTTATCAAATGCCACCTACCGTTTGGTCTGCCCTAACTCTCCCATGCGTGGAGGAAGACAGCCAACCGCTGGAAATGGAATTAAAGGGCACTGTACTTTCTTTGTATTGCCTATCTTCAATGATCAAATAAATAACAACAAAACAAAATAAAATATTATTGCACTTCAATCCGATCGACTTCATTAGGTTTGCTATGGATGAATGATTGCTATGAATGATCCATCAACATTGTCTTTTTTCCATCGTTTACAGTTGGATTTTTTTTAGTTCTGACCGATCCATCGTGGCCAATCAGATTCACCTCCTCGCCGACATCATCATCACATCATCACAACATCATTTACGGTGTGATTTCAGTGTTGGCGCTGGGGCTCGCCCCCCATGACGACATGCAGATGAGTATGTGCGTCAACTGTGCATGTACACATAAACACTACTACAAACTCTCTCTCACAGACACGTGCACATGCGCACACACACACACACACACACACACACACAAAGTCACTCACTACACATGCATGCACGCATGCACACACACACACGCTGTGAGGCGGGGCGCCGGATGCCGACCGGAAGTTTGCGACAGAGCGGGTCGCGTTACGGCCGTCCTCTTTCTACGTGCTGTCGGAGAGGAAAGACGTGACATGCCTGTGTCTTCGTTTATTATCTATTTCAGGTCGGGTACGTTGCTGAAAGAGCAACATTTATTATCTGCTACGCAGCCTGGTTCACGGGACCCGTTACAGATTTTTGGAGGCCCCGCTGGGATTGGTATCTTCAGAGTCAAGTGATGCCAATCCCAAAAAGATCACCAGCCCAGGAGTGACGCCACCAGCCAGCCGGCGGGCGTGGAACCCTGAGGAGACGTTCGAGCCGTGAGGATCCACGAGGAGCAGCGTGAGACATGAGGAGCCGTGGGAGCCAGGAGGAATCGTGTGAGCTGTGAGGAGCAGTGAGGAGACGCGTGTGCTACGAGGGGTCGTGTCTACAGCCTCAGCAACCGTTCCAGTAGCCTACAGCTGCAGCGAATGCTTCATTGGTACGACGGCGGGATCCCTGCAGTTACCGTCGGTTTTCAAGGGTTCTTCAAGTGAAACAACTAGTGAAGGTACGGTGAAACACTCAACATGTCGGTCGAGAGGAAGAAGCTCGTATGGGAAATAAAGAAGGAGCTACACGCTTTAACAGCATGCGAACTGTTTGAACTGACACGGCATATCCAGTTACCAGGTCTTGACTCATCTACAGTAAATTAAAGTGATGAAGAAAGTTGTTTTAACTACCTCTGTTCATATATGCAAAGTGAAACCTTGCTGGTCAAAGAAGACGAGGGATTCTCTCAGCTGCTAGAGTTGAGAGATGTGTTTTTTTTACCTCAGAGCTGTTAAAGAAATTGCTAAAGAGAATTTGCCTGTGAATGATGATGTTGAATACTCACCTGTGAATGCTGATGCTGAGAACTTGCCTGTAGAGTCCCAGGTTGAAACTAACAGGTCAATGCCTTCTGTTTTAAGTGGTACTCACCCAGGTGTAACACACAGTGACACAACTAGCACCGAGCTAAGGGCTGAAACACAAACCAACAAGTATCAAAAGTTACTGTCGTGTTATGAAGAGTTGAGTAGGAAGTTAGCAGCATGTCAGACTTCACCTGCTTCTACCACACCTGATCAACCGTCCTCCACAGAGCCGCGTTACATGACACCCACACAGCACACCCACACATACCAACCTGCTAGTGCAGCACACAGTAGGGCTGATGCTATGTTCTCCTTAAGGGATTTGTCATTGTTGCAGCGCAGGGAGTTCAAAATCCACGGGGGTCAGGTAGGTGACCATGCATCTGACATCAGCTACAGCAGTCTGTGTAAGCAGATTGAAGAGAGCCCAATGAGTAACCACACGGAAAGTGAAATTATTCAAGGCATCTTCCGTATCATCAAGCCCAGACATGCTCATCAACGTGAATAAAATGACACTGACTGAGCTGAAAAGTTTTATTCAGTCCCACCTGAGCGAGAGAAACAGTACGGAGCTCTTCCAAGAGTTAATGAGCACCCGCCAGCATGACCATGAAACCCCTCAACAGTTTCTCTATTGAGCAATTGGACTGAAACAGATAGTGTTGTTTGCATCACGACGTGCTAATGCTGACATTGAATATGATCCACGCAATGTCCAAACTGTCTTTCTTCGAACCATCCACCAGGGCCTTTCTCCAAAATACAGTGAAATGAGAACTGAACTGAAACCTCTCCTTGCTGACCCAAGTGTTTCAGATGAGATGTTGCTTAAACAAGTGATCAAGGTTATAAGGGAGGAGAATGAGCGACAACGACGGTTGGGTCATACTACACATCAAAAAGGGACAGCCGTCCGAAGTGCTCAGGATGATGTGACTCAAGACAGAGAACAAACCACCACTGATTCCAAAACCAATGGTAAAACCAAAATGATCCAAGATTTAACAACTCAAGTCGAGACTTTAACCAGCTTTGTTGAGTCTCTTGCCAGGTCAAGGTCCACTGAGTCCTCAATCCACTCCACTGGGCCCAAACCACGATTCCGCTGAGAAGATAGACCCCGTGGATGTACATGATGTCGAGAGCAGGGGGTCACCGACTGCCCACATTGTTTAAAATGCGGAGAAGCTGGACACAGGGCCGTGGGGTGTCTGAGGGGACGAACGCAGGGAGACGGTCCCCGGCCCTCGGCATTGAGATCACCAAGTGCTAACACTCACATGCAATCCAAAGACGCGACCAAGACAAAACAAACCGAGGTCAGTGACGTGAATGCGACCTGTGCCACCCCAAATCAAGTGACTCAACCTGTACAGGCCCGAGTAGCTGAACTGGTGGGGAAGAAATGCTTGCTGAAGTGCTACCTGAATGGATATGCTACTACTGCACTCTTTGACACAGGCTCACAAAGTGAGTATTGTTGACCACAATTGGAGGAAAACATACTTACCTGGACACCAACTCCGACCTCTGGATGAGCTCCTGGGAACCAAGCCTCTCAATGTCTTGGCTGTGACTGGAACACCTGTACCTTATGACGGATGGTTGGAGATGACCGTGAACTTACCGGGAAACAGTGACCCCAACTTGTCCATCGAAGTGCCATTCCTGGTAGTAAACGTGTCCCTTGAACTTCCTCTTCTTGGATACAATGTGGTTGAGCACATTGTAAAAGCACAGAAGAACAGAGGATGTGTGGTCTCCACCATTGTCAGTCTGCTCTGTAGTGCTATGGAGATTGAGGAAGACAAGGCAACCACAATCGTTAACCTCATCCAAACGCAGCCGGTCACTCGACTGGGCGAAGCCATGGTCAAAGTTGGACTACGTGATGTTATTATCCGTGCTGGGCAGGTGGCCCATGTCAAATGTAAAGTTCCATCCCATCTCGACCCCATTGAGGCTGTTTGGCTGTTTGAAACCAACCAAGAAGAGTCACAGTTACAACAACTTGATATTGGAGATGGTTTGGTGGAGGTCTGTAATACAGAAAGCCCCTTTGTCAGCGTCCCCATCGCAAATTACACCAGCAAAGATGTGGTCCTGCGTCGAAAGACTGTGCTGGGGAGTATTCAATCCGCTGACAAAATAATGGAGACAGACCAACCTGAAGTGACAAATCACACAGAGGTTAACAGCATTAACACCAAGACTCACCCAAACACCAGCCAGAGTGAGCCAGCTGAAAAGTGGGATCCCCCAGTTGATCTAGCTCACCTTGAAGAGGCGCAGCAGAGCATTGTGAGGAAGATGCTGTTCAAGGAATCATTGGCATTTGCTCGCAGTGACGACGACATGGGATCCATCCCGAGCCTACAGATGTCCATAACACTCAAGGATGACATACCAGTTCAGAAGTCGTACACCTCAGTGCCAAAACCTCTGTATCAGGAGGTCAAGGAATACATCCAAGATCTCCTGGCAAAAGGCTGGATTGTTAAATCCAAATCCCCGTACTCAACTCCAGTGGTGTGCGTCCAAAAGACTGGCACACTGAGGCTGTGTGTAGACTATAGACTTCTCAATCAGAAGACTGACAGGCATCCCCTGCCTATCGGTGCGGTATCGGTGCCTTTGGGTTTCGTATGTTAATGTGCTGGTGTAGTAATGTCCCCAAGAGAGAGAGTTTGTGTGTGCGTGTCGGGACGTGTGTGTGTGCCGACATTAGCTGCTAACGGCTAACCGTAGCGGCCATTGGTGGCTGGCAGCGGTGCACGTTCATGTCCGAGTCCGTGTCTGAATGCGTGTGTGTTTGCGAATGCGTGTGGCTTCCTGTACATTTGGTTTAGGCGAGTTCATGTCTATATCAGAGGTTGCGCTAGACTTTTTCGTTGTCCGTCATTTTGACTGACAGGGTCATAAAAATCCCGTCAGAATCTATTTTTACCGGTCACTTTAATTTTTTAAATGATAATAACGACATGTTCAATAGCATTGAATTTTAATTCATTTTTAATTAATATTCAGTCCAAACAAGCTGAACAAATAATCCACACCGTGGATACACACATCAAGCAGAAGAATATGTAAGAATATCGGCCGCCAGGCGATTCGCGTATAGTGGGGCTTGACTGTCATCACGCGGATATTTCGCGTATAGTGGGGCTTGACGGTGATTCATCACCACAATGCGGGCGGAGCTAGTTGATCCACTAGTCAACACACGGGAGCTAGTTGATCCACTAGTCAACACGCCCCCAAGCGAACGAGTTTTCAAGGTGGCGCGATGTCACGGATAATTCGCGTATAGTGGGGCTTCTAGTAGGGTTGTGCCGATGGACGATGTCATCGTCCAGCGTGATGGCTGACTGACATCACGATGGAGAGCCACCATCGTGATGCCACGCCCCCCTCGTCCGACACACACTAATCCTATAGTCTCTTCTATAGTTATTACCTAAAAACTTTGCAGGGATTGCTCTGTAAATAATTTTAAATATAACTAATGGTCCATATAAAGTGCTGTAAGTTAACTAGGGCTGCCCCCTAATAGTCGGCTTAGTCGATCGACGGAGGATTAGTCAAATACGTTTTCATTAGTCGAGCAAAAAGTAAAACATAAAAATAAGAAGGCATGAGCATCGCAAACCGAATACATCCGTGGTCGTAACAAGCCCTGATTTAACTCATCGCTGCAGGCATACTGACAAATACACCTGGGCAGGTAAACACCGCTAGACACACAGGACTCATACCGGTGATCGCGGCTTTAGTTCCCTGTGTCTGATCGCTTTAATTCGGAGTGTGAATATCGGTTGAATATCTAATATCTTTCTAAATTTAAAAAACATTTAGTATTTTTTAAAACGATAGTCGCACATCCCTAGTAACTACGCCGTGAAGGTGAACCCTCCCGGACTCCGCTATTAACATGAACCGCTCCGCCAAATGAGCCGCAAATTTCCTCGCGTGCCCGCTTGCGCGTAATCAAATGTTTCAAGTGGGTTTGTTGTTTCTTTCTTCTTTTCTACTTTTCTTCTTCTACAAGAGCCAATTAATATGCTCATCGCCACCAAGTGGTCAGGGTGTGAAATGCAAACTGTCAAAATGACGGACGGCCCTCAGATTTTTCCGTCACCGTTTTGAAAGAACGGTCAATGACGGAAAATATTCGGTTAACGTGACCCCTGGTCTATATCATTGCTATATTATTGAAAATTGTGATTTGTGTATCTGTTTACTCTGGGTTTTACAGTAAAGAGAGGAAACACAGTTAGTAAACTGTTTTGTTAGCAAGGTCTAAACCTAAGTAAATGCTAAATAATATTGAGTTAAGTGAAGAGTGCATGAGCTAGAGTATGTATAGTTGATTAATGATGATTGAGTAGATAATCTCAGATTGTGTTAAATTGTGAGCTGTCCAATAAATCTACTCTTTCTACGTGCTGTCGGAGAGGAAAGATATTATATATATATATATATATATATATATATATATATATACAGTATATATAGGTCGGGTACATCGCTGAAAGAGCAACATTTATTATCTGCTACGCGGCCCGGTTCACCGGACCCGTTACACACACACACACACACACACACACACACACACACACACATAATATGCATATAACCGATGCGGTCCATGTTGTTGACTCACCGTTGCCGATAGGGCAGAAGGTGAAAGGTGTAATTGTTTACACAGTGTGGAATAGCCAGTAACATCTCAGTGAACTATAGTATATTGTACATGGATGTTGGTTTTTTCATTCATTTCACTGTTTGTTTGTTGAGTTCTGTTGTGTTTTCACAACACAACACAACAGAACCCAACAGAACCAATAGTGAGTTTGACCCAGGAACACTATTAATGGCCATCTCACATTCTCTAGTATTCTAATGTAGGCTCATGTTTTATATGACAACTGATTTTTCAAAAACGTTTTAAACGTTTAAACACAAAGCACTTCCGTATGTCACACGTATACGTTTAAGTTCACTAATCTGCAGCTGAAATCTCACATTGCAGCTTTAAGTTGAACAAAATGGTCATAACTGTGGATGGCTTACTGCATCATTCTCCACTCATTTCTTCAACTCAAAGAAACAACTAAATTAGACTTTCTCTGGGGAATTTTCACCACAATGGTAATCAACAAAACCCCTGCAGCAATCACATTTCTTTCTTTTTATTTATTCATATATTTATCTATTTACTCAGCCGCAAAAGAATTGCCTCTTTTTTTTCCACATCTCAGTTTGGACACTGTTATTCTTCAATATATTTTATCTAGTTGTGATAAGTTAACAAATAGGTAAACAAACAAAATGTTGACTGCAATAGCCCCCAATATACATTTAGAATAGCTTATCAAAAAGTAGACGTTTGAAAGTTTTGAAAGTACATCCTAGACTTGGTTGCGTGGGTACAATGACTGCAGCGCTGCAACCAGCTGCGATACCAGCTAAAAATGATGAAATTGGCTTCACTGTGCAATGAACAGGGACACTGGGAACAATGCAGGAAATGGGCTGTGAGAATCTCCTATATACCCGCGTGTCCAAGACAGTGCTCTGCCTATAGGGCTTGTCTGTTTGTTTCTGCCTCTGTCAGTGTGTCATCCATCCATCCATCTCTCTCTCTCCCTCTCTATTCATTAGTTTCTATTTATTTACATGCAACAGGCAGGCAGACGAGTCATTCAGTCACATTCTCTCTCTCTCTCTCTCGCTCTCGCTCTCTCGTTTCTAAGCCCATTAGTGCTATGAACACTCAGTCAGAGACGCCAGTCAGAGACGCCCCGGGAGGTTGACGGGTAGAAAACCATGAGCGGAGGTGACAGGAGTAGAGGAAGAGGAGTGGAGGTGACAGGAAAGGAGGAAGATGAGTAATAATAATGAGAAACAGTGGCGGGAATAGTACCGTTTATAATGTTCTCCTCCATTAAACATTCCACTCAAGGAAACGTATTAAACTTATTGATATAGTATAAGTACTTGATATAGTGTATAATGTAAATTTAAGGTAGTAAAGATGTGCTCCATCTTGAAGAGTCTAGCCTGGTAGTCAAAATCAATGTTGATTTTTATCCAAATAAAAAAAAGAAAATCAATCACATCGAGGCCGCGTTCCAATTTGCACACTTTTTCTTTTTACTTTTAGGACGTCCTGCAGCTGCCCTCGTACTGTTGCATGCAGTATGATACAATCGGGACATGCTAATTTGTCATCACATTGCACTTTGAACTTTGACCCTCTTGCTCATACATCCGTCGCTTGTAATTTTAACTTAATTGTAGATTCTAACATGCAGTATTATATTCACAACAGTAAAATGACATTCCTATTATTACTGTCTGTCATTGTGGCTTCTGTCGTTGCACTGTCAATGCGCTTCTGTCATCTGTCTGCTCTCTCGGTGACTCTGTCCATGTGACGTATCTTCCCACTGTGCAGAGGATTATGGGTCAGAATAGCCAGAACAGCATGCTGGCTTGCATACTGCAAAATGCGACCGGATGCAGTAGGACATCCTGGTATTTTTGGCATACTGCATTTGACATACTATATATTAGGAGATACTAAATCATTTTCTGGCATACAAAATAGTATGGTAGTATGGGTATTGGAACCCAAGCCCAAGTCTTATCTCACACCTGAAGTTACTCCAGTAGTGATAGGATGCTTTGATTGCTCCCAGTCACACCTGTAAATTGCTTTGGATAAAAGTGCACGCTGGGTGGGGCTGCAGGGGGGGGGTGCAGAGCAATCATGGCGCCCAGGATAAACCAGCAATCAACACACACACTCAGGAGAGAGCCACCTAGCTTTGTCTCAATTCAGGGGCTGCATCCTTCGAAGGCTGCATTTGAAGACCGAATGCGTCTCCGCGGCGCAACAAGGCTGTCCCATTTCGAAGGCTCCTCCAAATGCGACCTAGATATGCGGCCTTCTTTTCCCAAATTCCAAGGACCCAATGGATGGATCCTTCGCGGCCATATACTGTATATCCCAAGAGGCATTGCACGCTGGTGATGAGTGGATTCTTTCCATTGAAAGTGGCGTCCCCATCCATACCAACGGTCGAGGATTACACTTTTAGGGTTAGGGTTATTTTAAATATGGAATTATATTGTCGAAGTTAAATTACATTAGCCATATAAACTACGTTGACTAACTATTGTTAAGATGAGATAAGACTTTATTTCTAGCTGTGTCCTGATTGTCAACTGCAGCTAGGTGACAGGAGCGGCGCTTCGTGACACAAGGGTGAGGGCGAGAACAGCTGGTGATGCAATTAGGAAATCTACGAAGGCCACGTCTTCGTATTCCTCGCTCCTCGGAGCAGGAATAAGAGCTTTTGGACATCCTTCAAAATGGCGGACCCGAACAACTTCCGGTTCAAGCGAGTGTCGAGGAGCGAGGAAATGACAAATAAGAGAAATGAGAAGCACCCGGTGTTACATCTGCTCGGCTTGCGACATCTTGCCATTTCCAATAAATGGATACATTCTCCCAACACGCCACTTATGTGGAGTGTGGCAGCAAACCACTGCCACACTCCACATAAGTGGCTTCGCTGGGCCCCTCAAGACACAGTATATAAGAGAATGTATCCACTTATTGGAGACAGCAAGATGGTATTTGCCGAGCAGATGTAACACTCTGTCATGACAGTGGCCTCGCTCCCGAGTGTGTGGGTTGATTGCTGGTTTATCCTGGGTGCCATGATTGCTCTGCACCCCAGGTGTACAGCCCCACCCGCACCCAGAGTCCTATTAGCCTGACTGGGGCCAGGTGAGGCTGTAAACCAGCTATTAACCACACACACTCCACACACACACACACACACACACACTCCACAGTCTGCTAAATTATTCAACCTAATGTTGTTAGTTGTAGTCTAGCTGCTGCACACCTTGAGTAGGTTGTCAACGACGGTAGTGACTCTTCACTTTATTATGAACTTGTTTGGCGGGGGGGGGGGGGGTGGTTTGACACACATTGTCACATTATCTTATGTTGTATAAGAAATGTAGCCAAACACAACACCTGCACAATCAAGATGGCTGTCACCTCGCATCTGTCTCTTTCTTCTGCCCATCATAAATAAATAAATATTATATAAATTATATATATTTATATATAAACTTGCATGTACATGTCAAATTTGTTTTTATTAATGGATATCAATATCAACATTCTGGATTCCATCCCTATTCATCTATAGACTCCTGTTATGCAATGTGTGTGTCTGTGTGTCTGCGCTGTCTGTAAATGTAGTCATATGTGTGTGTGTGTGTGTGTGTGTGTGTGCAGGCTTTGTCATAAAGAAGATTTATTGGGTTGGTGGCAGACTAATGAGGCCCGGCACTGCCCCACTTGGTCTCATGAGAGAATATGACATACGCACACACACGCACACATGCACGCACACGCACACACACACACACACAGACACACACACACACACACACACACATACATGCACGCACACACACATGCACACAGACCCTTCTTCTGTTCTGTTCGTCACCTCTCTTCTGTTTTCCTTTTCCACTCCTCTCTCCGCTCATCTCCACTTGTCTCCTTTCAATTCTCCGCTCATCCGTTCCTTCCTTCTCTGCTCCTCCACTCCTCTCCTCTCTTCTCGCCCTCTCTCCACTTCTCGCCTTCTCTCCACTTCTCCTCTCCGCTCTCCGCTCTCCGCTCTTCGACCTCATATACTTGTTATACTTGTTGATGTATAACTATTTCTTTGTATGCATGTAGCCAGAGATAAACAAAAGAAGATACAGGGCAAGCAGAATAATCATGACCAGTGAGACCACAGCAACAAAAAGATGAGCACAATTGAAAAAACAAAAGAACAACATCAAGGACAGTCAAAAAGTTGTGCCCAAAAGCAAGGTTTACTTTTCCCTCCAGAATTGCCGGGATGCAATCACAGCAGAGACTCTCTCTAAATTGACAGCAAGTGTCGAAAATAACAATCAGCAAGGGAAACAGCAACAAACGAAAACAACTCTATTACCCATGCTAGGCCTGTATCTATATCCATGATATAGGTGGTCAGATGTGGCTTTGGAGGTCCCGGTAGAACGGCTGTGGCAAGGCTCATGTGTAGGCCCCAATTAATTCAACACGCCGGGCGTCTAGTTCTGCTCTCCTTGTGGGGGGCTTTCTTCCCCACCACGTCCACCACTGTGCGGTGCCGACGCGGGGAGTCGAGCAGCGGGGCCGCACGCTGGGTAAAATTGGGCCCCATCCGGAACGAATTTCTGCATCGTTGACGTTCCCGGCCGTCGTTTCCGGGACCCCCCGCAGTCTGTGGGATAGTCTTCTGATCCCAATGATGCGTTGAATGTGTTGTTGTTGTTGTTTTTTCGTTGTCATGGTTTGGCTCTGAATTATTGTTCATGTTCTGGGTTCTGTTTTTCAGTACAACTTCAAGCTTCGATGAATGAAGTCACTGATGGACACACTCCCAATGTGTTGTTGTTGTTGTTGTCGTCGGTGAGTTGTGTGTGTGTGTGTGTGTGTGTTTATTTGTGTGCTTACGTATACAACACATCTACATGTGACCCTGCCTTTTAAAACACCTTGTTATATTTGCTATCCCATTGCCTTGCTTGGGATAGCAAAGACTTTAAGACTTTTGATGCTCAGGATGTTTAAGGAGAAGTGTGGAATTAAATATTTACTATTGTAAATTATGTGTGTGTTATGTGTGTGTGTGTCGGGGGGGGGGGGGGGTTATTGAGTGTGTGAGCCTGTATGTAGTGTATTACGTTTGCGTGTGTATTGTGTCACTGCATGTGTGTGTGTGTGTGTGTGTGTAGGTGTGTGCATCACAACACAGTCTGTTTTCCTCTTCCCTCCCTCCTCCCTTCCTGCTCCTCCCTCCTCCCTCCTCCCTCCTCTCTTCTCTCCCCCCTCCTCCGTCCCGTGCTTTTGCCCTTGTTGTGGAAGAGGTGGAAGGTTAGACAGATAACACATGGCCTGGAATGAGAAGAAAAAGGACCACTATCTGGCCACTATGGCTGTGTGTGTGTGTGTGTGTGTGTGTGTGTGTGTGTGTGTCTTTCCATGTGTCTGTCATGATCAGCGATTTATTTAAGTGTGCGTTTTATCTGCTTGTGTGGAAGCCGTGATACCACACACACACACACAAACACACACACACACACACACACACCATGTCTCTCTCCCCTCGCCACACACACACAGGCACACACACACACACACACACACACACACACACACACACACACACACACACAGACACACCACTAGCACATTGATTAAAAGAAGAATGTGCTTAGTTTGGCATTTCATTTCAGCAGCACTGTGTGTGGTGTGAAGTGAAAGGAGGATGCTGGAACGATGTGGCTTTGCTTTGTTGTAATGTATCTTCCTTTGTAAAAAAAGGTTTCTAATTAAATGAAAAAAATGTCGATATACGTTGTCAGCTGCTGCGTGCCGCCACCACACAGGCTGGGTGGGTTTCAGACTGGAACTGACTTGATACTGCGTTACCAGATCCCGCTGTGGAGACACGGCGTGGATCTGTCCATGCTGCTGTGGTGCTGCACTGGCGTGGTTCAGGTGGACAGATGAGAATGCTGTCCTCGCCGTCACGGTGCTGTAAAAGAGTCGTTAATTTTGCAGCGGTTTCATTTTTATTTCAGCATGGTAGGGTGCAGAGGTCACATGACGGATACCATTTTTTTTAAAGAAGTCTTTGAACTCTGTGCTGGTGAAACAAGTGCCATTATCAGACACCAACAACTCCAGCAGTCCATGGTTACTGAAACTGGTACGCAGGCACTCAATTGTGGTGGCTGAAGTGGCAGAGTTCACTGGATACACGTCCATCCATTTTGAATGTGCATCGACGAGCACAAAAAACATTTTGTCCATAAACGGTCCAGCATAATCCATATGGATACGGCTCCAAGGGTTGTCAGGCCAATCCCAGGGGTGTAATTGAGCTGGTGCAGGAATGTTGCGGTGCTCTTGACATGTTGTACAGCCCTTTACGGTATCCTCCACCTCTTTGTCCAACTTTGGCCACCATACATAACTCCTAGCCAGTGCCTTCATTCTAGACACTCCTGGGTGGCACTGATGAAGCTGTCTCATCACATCTCTTTGACCTGGAATTGGCACAATCACTCTCGAGCCCCATAACACACACCCATTCTGGATACTGAGTTCATGTTTCCTCACCTCATAGGGGGCAAACTCCTCCCCTTTCGGTTTTGATGACCAGCCATCGCGTACCATCTCTCGCACCCTCGAGAGTACTGGATCTTCGTCTGTCCATGCTTTCACTTGATCAGCTGTCACCAGCGTGATGTCAGAGCTCTCCAGCATGAGAACTCTTTCTTCCGGCCTCTCCACTTCCACTTGTTCTGGTAAAGGAAGGCGGCTCAAGGCATCCGCATTGCAGTGATACTTCCCTTCTTTTTACACTATTGTGTATTCGTAGGCTGTCAAGGTTACCGCCCACCTTTGGATTCTGGGTGAGGCCATCTGTGGTACGGCTCGCATCTCACTGAAAAGTGACAACAACGGCTTGTGATCTGTCACTATAGTGAATTTCTGCCCATAAATGTACTTGTGGAAACGTTTTATTCCAAACATCACTCCAAGTCCTTCCTTATCCAGTTGTGAATAATTCTTCTCAGCTGCGTTTAATGTTCGTGAAGTGAATCCTATGGGTCTCTCAGTTCCATCTGGCATGTGATGTAACAACACGGCACCTACTCCATACGGTGATGCGTCACATGACAGCACAATGTCCTTCTCTGGGTCATAATGCACAAGCACTTCAGCGGACTGCATAATTTCTTTGGATTTTTCAAAAGCAACTTGTTGTGCCTCTCCCCACTGCCACTTTGTGTCTTTTTGTAGCAGTTTGTGCACTGGGGCAAGAACAGTTGACAGACTGGGCAGGAATTTGTTGTAATAGTTTAACAGTCCCAGGTATGCCTTCAACTCTGTCACATTTGAAGTGGGTGCCTCTTGAATTGCTTGCACCTTCTCATGGACTGGGTGCAGTCCTGTTGCATCCACTATGACCCAGAAACATCACTTCCTCATTCATGAATAAACATTTGGCTCTCTTAAGTCGAGACCAGCTTCCTGTAGCCGTTTCAGCACCATGCTCAGAGTCTGCAGGTGCTCTTGGTCGTCTTTCCCTGTGAGGAGAATGTCATCCACGAAGATGGTCACATGAGGGATGCCCTGCAGCAGTCCCTCCATGGTCCGTTGGAATATTGCTGGGCTTGATGAAATGCCAAAAGGTAGCACTCTGTATGTCAACAGCCCTTTATGCGTATTTATGGTCACACACTTCTTTGCTTCCTCATCCAAGGGAATCTGGTGATAGGCATGACTCAGATCTAACTTCGTGAACTTCTGTCCACCTGAAAGTGTAGCAAACAGATCCTCAATTCTGGGGATTGGGTACTGTTCCAGTTTTGAGATCTGATTTACAGCCAGTTTGTAATCTCCGCACAGTCTTGCTGTGTCATCGGGTTTTAACACAGGAACCACAGGCGCGGCCCACTCAGCATATTTTACAGGTTCAATAATCTCCTGGGCGAGGAGACGGTTGAGTTCAGCCTCAACTCTGCCTCTCATGGCATATGGGACGGGCCTGGCTTTAAAAAACCTGGGGGCTGCTTCCTTGTCCACATATAGTTTCGCTGGGGGGCCTTTAAATCTCCCGAGTTCATCTTTGAAAACCTCCCCATACTCCCCCAGTACATCCTCCAAAGTCTCTTATTTTACATGGTGGATTTGGGGATCTGGTCTCCTATGTACCTCTTTTGAGGTTTCTTCCTGGAAGTGATGGATCTGGGGTACTGATATCCACTGTAAACCTAGCCTCCTAATCCAGTACCTGCCTACCAGACTGGGGCCTGAACCTGCTACAACTACCACAGGTAAGTCTTGCACTAGCCCTTTGTGCTGCACTTTAACCACAGCTGCTCCCAAGACTTGTACTCTATGCCCTGTGTATGTTCTGAGTCTCACCTGACATTTGCATAGCTTTGGTGCCTCTTTTCCCCCTAAGGTTTTGAACACCAAGTGGTTCATTACTGTTACCCAACAACCTGAGTCCATCTCAAACTGTGTCTCTGTCTCATTAACTGTCAATGTCTCTATAAATGGCTCTTCTGCTGGTACATCAAGTTCATCTATTTTGTACAGTGTGAACATGACTTCATCTGTATCCATACCATCTTTGTCTTCCTCCCCCTGTCTGACATAATTTGCTCCCTGAGCTCTCCCCTGCTTACTGTTTGTACTCCACCCCCTCTAGTCTTTTGAATTACTAGCTGAGCCTTTTGACCTACACACGTTCTGAATGTGGCCAACTTTACCACACTTGTGACAGGTTTCCTTAATAAACCTACAGTCCCCAGCCCTGTGCTGCTCACCTCCACACCTGTAGCAAGCCGTATGCTGATGCTGATGCCTACTGGGGATCTGCTTTGTTGACATTTTGAGCACTGAATGAGGTGCCCTCGTGTGTGAGGGTGCACACTCCAAAGATTGTAAGTCCTTTACTAGAGTTGAGCCGGATACTCGGCTGAAACGAGTATCCGGTACGGATAAAGCACTTTTGCCGAGTACGAGTATTATACGAGTAATACGAGTCAATATCTGTGCTGGGATTGAATGAAAATCCTCATTGGGTAGCTGACTGTGTCAGCGTTCTGTGATAGGCTACAGCGCCCCTCCGCTACACAATGCAGATGTGTTGTTGTGTCCCGCTCTGATCACTCACACACAGAACAGCTCTCTGTCTCTCCCTCAGTCACTCAGGTTCGCGGGTCGTTTTCTGTTAATGTTTAGGGTTTCTTCAGCTTCAGGTTTGTTATTACTTAGGTTGGTACTTACTTATGAACCAGTAGAGTTCTGGTAAACGTGGGTTTGTTCAGACGTGGTGCCGACTCGCGTTGCGTCTCTTCCTGTCGGAGATTTTTTTTTCTTTTTCTTTTTTTAACTGTCATCTGGCTGCCTGGCTCTAACCAGTTTTTTTTTTACTTCACGCATGGTGTCCGACACCTTCTTGCTGTATTTCGTGAAAAAATAAAGCTAGTAGTGGTATAAATATTGGAAATCAAGCTACACACACACATACACACACACACTCTCTCTCTCCCTGCCGGTCGTCAGAGTTTTTTTAGGTTTTTTTTCAATGCCGATGCTGTCCTGTAAATGGTTTTCTAATCAGCAATAAATAACAATTTCTGATCAACCCATATCAATTGCATGCTTAAAATAACATACCGGTTAAAACCTCGCTCATTTCAAGACAACCCGACCCACGTCCGGGTTAAATCCCGCCCACTTCCGGGTTAGGCCCCGCCCACTCCGAGTACAGATACAGATAATTAATATGGTTAACAGATACAGATACAGATAATGCTGTACTCGCTCATCCCTATCCTTTACATCTTTGCTCGCTGTCTCAATGGCCTGAGCCAACTTCAGTGCTTTGTCGAAGGTCAAATCTGGCTCTGACAACAGTCGGTGCTGTATGCGGTCATCTCCGATGCCACAGACCAGTCTGTCACGTATCATCTCTGATAACTTGTCTCCATAGTTGCAGTCTTGTGCTAATTTCCTCAGAACAGCAACATATTCCATAACTGTTTCTCCATGCTTTCTGTTTCTGGAATTAAACTTGAAACGCTGCACAATCTCGCTGGGTTTGGGGTTGAAATGGTCCTTTAATAACTTGACCAGTTCATCAAACGTCTTGTCTCCTGGCTTGGCGGGGCTGACTAAGTTCCTCATTAGGCTGTAAGTCTGACTGCCCACTGAACTGAGCAAGATAGTTTGCATCGACCTGCATCAACGATCTCATTAGCTTAAAAAAAATGATGGAGCACTTCACAATATTACTCCCACGTCTGGGTTTCGCTATCAAAAGGAGCGGTGCTTCCCACCATCGCCGCCGCCATGCTTTTTTTTGTTTGTTTTTCTTTACAAAAAAAAATAAAAATCCGGTCTGGCACGCTAACGTCGCAACTTAGCAGCGAGTCTTACTCATTCGTCTGCACTCACACGAGGCATCCACCGTAACTTTATCCTCGTCGCCAATTATGTAATAACTTACGGGAGACTTCTTGCCGAACATGGGGGAGTTTATTTGTTTCTGACGAACACAGGGTATATCTCAATCACGCCATCTCGGATAGTACACAGGACTTCACTCTTGTTCTACCCATCTATTGAATTCCCCAAACAGGTCACAACTTTCACATTTCGCCCCTAGTGGACATGAGGACATATATATATTTAACTCCATTCTTCACAGTTACTACATCTACATTTTGATTTAAGTCATAACACGGTGTAATCAATGGTGTGATAACTGAGTATGATGCATTAAGGTGACAGTGGTAATGATGTGGTGATGATTGTTGCTCACCTGATCCCACTGACTGAGTGTCGGCACTTAAACACACCACACAGATACAGATATGCACCCCCCCCCCCTTGGACCGATACCTTGCTTTAAAGGCTTTAAATGCAGTAGCTACTGTTGAAGTAAATATCTCACAGTGTGTGTGTGTGACTGTACTCTACTGTACTTTACCGTACTGTACTGTACTTAACCGTACTGTACTCTACTATACTCAACTGTACTTTACTGCACTTTACTTTACTGTACTCTATTGTTCTTTACTCTACTCTACAGCAGTGGTTCTTAAACTTTTTGTCTGGCGACCCCACAAAAAAGTATGGCGAGGTCTGGCGACCCCACTTTCCCCAAACCCATTCTAAGTCCTTTCTCAAAATACCCCGTCAAACGTTAACAACTAAATCAAGCAAAAACTAGTAAGCAAAGTAATTAGTTTTATTTATTCCATATGAACAAGAACTGCGAAAACCAAACAATCACGATTAAACAAGTGTAGGCTGCCGCTATATCAGATCAGAAAGGCTATATGCACGCGCGCACACACTAGCACGCACACACACACACACACACACACACACACACACACACACATACAGCATTAGGCCTACAACGTTACATTAATTATATTCATAGCGATAACATATTTATTATTTCCCTTTTCTGGTTTACTATCTTTAACAATTTCAATGGGAAGGGTGGGGCTGCTTCCGTGAACATAGCAAGTTAATTCTAGGAGGAATGCTGCATACGGCGACACGGAGATTTTCCTCCATGGTGCTGAGCCGACATCTGTATTCATTTTGTATGCCAGGGACGAAAATGTCTTCTCGCACAGATAGGTTGACCCGAAAGGCGTTAGAATGTCCATGGCAGCCTTGGACAATCCGGGGTATTCCTGCGCAACAGACAGCCAGAATTCATCCAGTGTTTTTGAGGCAAACGATGTCTGTATGTTTCGGTCACTGGATAGCTCAAGCAGCGCATCTTCGAGCTCAGATGACAGATCGTTTGAAGAGCAGCTGGTGAATGGTTGTCGTTATTTAACTGATCGCTGCAGGCATACTGACCAATACACTTAGGCAGGTAGACACCTGGGCAGGTAGACACCAAGGTAGGTATACACCTAGGTAGGTAGACACCTGGGCAGGTAGACACCTGGGCAGGTAGACACCGCTAGACACATGGGACTCATACCGGTGATCGCGGCTTTAGTTCCCCGTGTCTGATCGCTGTAATTCGGAGCGTGAATATCGGTTGAATATCTAATATCTTTCTAACTTTATAAAACACTTTAGTATTTTTTAAAACGATAGTCGCACATCCCTCGTAACTACGCCGTGAAGGTGAACCGAGCTTTCGGACTCCGCTATTAACATGAACCGCTCCGCCGAAGGAGCCGCACATCCACACGCACCGGACACCAAAATACAAACAAACATGTGTTCCATTTGATTGCTTTTAAATACAGTTGTGTGCAGTTATACGGTAAATACAATTATTAAAAGTGTTCATGTCTCCTTCCTGGTCCAGAACCGCTTGGTCCATGCCGTTAATAGGCGGCCCTCTTCGTGCGTGTGCTTGTAAAAATGAAGCATGACTGTAATTAATTGATCGCAATTAAGGCGATAATTTGACACCCCTAAAAATAATATTGAAGTAGAACATAAATATCATCGTCCATCACGATGTTTTACTGTAAACATCGTCAACTGCCAATTTAAGGGACATCGCCCAACCCTAATCCAATCATAATTCTCCACATTTTCCGTCGGAAAATATTGATGGAATTTTTCGAGGAGGCTTTGGAGGTGAACGTTGAGGGAGGCTTTCAATGAATTGACATTCACGTCATCCTCCAAAAAGTCATGCAGCTCCGAAAACATCTAAAAATCCCCACTCTCCGCACGGACTGCCCAACGCTGCAACTTATTTGTGAAAGCATTCACTTTGTCCGAGAGGGTCAGGATGTTAGTGTTGAGGCCTTGTAGTGACAGGTTGAGTGTATTTAATTTGTCGAATATGCATGACAAATAAGCAAGACGGGCTATCCATTCCGAGTCGGTGCGCAAAAGCGGAGTTCGCGTCTGAGAGGAAGGTGCGCACCTCGATCGCAGATCTCGTTGAAAGACGAAAACATATTTTCTCTCTCTTCTCTTAACTGCGTGTAAATAAGAAAAAGGCTGAGTTTTCCCCCCAATATTATTTTCCTTTGTTTCACCTGGCATAATAATAATTTCAGACTGAATACAGAAAATAATTGGCGACCCCACGGAAGTTTTTGGCGACCCCATTTGGGGTCCACCGTACTCTACTGTACTTTACTCTAGTACTGTACTGTGCTTTACTGTACTTTATTTTACTATGTTGTACGTTACTGTACTCTACTGTAGTCTACTTTACTGTACTATGCTGTACTTTACTTTATTACATTGTAGTCTTCTCTACTGTACCCTACTGTACTGTAGTCTACTTTACGGTGCTATACTGGACTCTACTGTACTTTACTGTACTCTACTGTACTTTACTTTATTGTGTTACTGTACTCTACTGTACTCTATTACTCTACTATATACTGTAATGTACTCTCCTGTACCGTACTGTACAGTAGGCTACTGTGCTGTAGCATTACAATACTAATAAGGTTTATTACTCAAATGTCCCTGTGTGGAGGAATAATTCAACCCCATTCCACTCTGAGCACAAAACATTTCTCATTTGAAAAATAGGCCTAGTTGTTTTGAGGTTACAGTATAAAGGCCCCACGCGTCCAATTGAGAGGATCCTGTAGCTGGAGGCGGGAAGTGATCAAAGTGATAAAGTAATAAAAATGATAACAACCTGGAGCAACCAAAACAATGCTATACTGAAACACTCGGGGAGAAATACCCCCCCCCCCCCCTTCGCCGTTAATCTATTCTCAAAGTTGGGTTGGGAGCTGGGTCTATACCGGATTTCCACCGGGGACGTAAGCGCCGCAGAACGGCTGCGTCCTCTGCCCGGCGTCAATCCCCACCGGGCGCGTAGCGCTGCGAGGCGGCTGGATTCGCGGGATCACGCGAGAACTACAAGACCACGCGAGAATCAGGAGACCACGCGATAATTTGTGGATGTCAAAATAGAACAAACAAATAAAAGGTTACTTTGCCTTTCCGAAGTTGACTTGCAGTTGCTTTGTCTGTCAGAAGTTGATTTGCTGTTGATTTGGTCGTTTTTCCTAGATGTTTGTGCTTCTACCATGAGTTGGTAGGCTATATAGTAAATGTTTACTTTTGTGTCTGGTTTAATTGTATTTAGTGTTGTTTATTGTTGTTATGTCCTAATGTGTTGTGCTGTAGCCTATATAGACAAAGTCAGTTATAAACGACAACGATTTGTGGCCGTGTTCGATCGGGAGGGTGTTTTTATTTTAGAAATTGACCGGATGCTCTATGGCTTTTACTATTTCACTTCCTGCCCGGTCAAACTGCTCTGTTGACGCAGTTCAGCAATGGCTAAATAGAATGCTATGGAATGATAGCGCTGCAGCGCGGTGCGCCGCTCCGCTCCTGGGACGGTCAATATCCACTATACGTGAATGATCGCGCGCGATTTGCCACCTCCATTCACTTTCTATGGGACGCGAGAAATTCGCTGCGCAAAGCACGCTGGGATTGCTTGCGGCGCGGAGCCAGCTGCGGCGCTGCCTGCTCGCGTCTGAATTTGCATATAGTTGGAGATTTAAACTTTTATGCAAATACGAGCGGCCGCGATCCACGCGGCTCACCATTCAGCAAACTGGACGCTGGGCCGTGAAGTTGACCCTCTGATTCATTACCACATTGCGGATGGGAGCTATTGATCATAGTCAACAGCCCCTGCGACCGAGTTTTCAAGTTGGCGCGATGTCACGCGGATAATTCGCGTATAGTGGATATTCACGGTCAGACGTTCCGCGGCGCGCCCGGTGGGGATGGTTTCATTGATTAGAGTGGCAGCAATCAGCAGCAGTGACGCGTGAGGCAGCGTTCGCGGGCACCCGTGGACTCGTCACCCCATTGCGTGAAATCTGGCATTAACCTCCGAGAGATTTTTTTTAGAGGCATATAGCGACTGTGACCGCCGCTTTAACAGCCGGTGCGGAAGTAAATTATGCTTTATTGCATTGTATATTTATAAAGAGAGCGACCCCTGACGTGCGTTGTGGTAGTGTGCATATTTTTTGATTCGGGATACAAGAATTTGAAGAGAAACACAAAAAACGATTTCGTTGCGAGAGGAACACTATCCAAAATGATAGGTCAGATTTCACACGATTGTTGGTTCAAGCTAATACTTTTTTATAAGGATTATACAAAGATGGACGAGATAAATGTTGGGAATTTATTCGGCAGGGATATTTAACAAGGGCGGTCGTTAGTCTATTGGCAGAAGGGGATCTAGTTTGTCACCAGAAAATGTGAACAAGCTGGTCTGCCTGAGTGACTGGTGGAAGAAGGAGAAATAGAGCTTGGACTGATTGACACAAAGCTACTGACTGTAAACAGTTCATCATGACCTCTTATGTAGGCCTACAGTTCAAAATTCATGTCTAACTGAATTAACAGTAAACACAAGTACATCTTATTGAACATTATTTATTTTCATCACCAATTATCATAGTAGAACAGCTTTCTCAAGCAGTTTGTGATGCATTTTGGAAACAGGAGATGAGCCCCTGGTCTAATGTGCCACCTGGCTTAAGAAACCCGTCTCAAAGACTTACTTTTAGTCATTATTTAGGTAGCACACACATATTATGAATGCCTTCGGCAGAATTCAAATGAGCCATTTTAATCTTGATTAATCTAGATTAATTCCAAGATTACAGTGAGATTAATCTAGATTAAAGAAATTAATCTATGCCCACCACTACTTTATTTCCATCAAGACTAAGCCATGCAAATTCCTCCCTCTCACAGAGCCGTGGGGGTAAACGTGAACTATGTTGGTGTTCGCTTCACAATATTCTCTCTCTAAGCTTCTGCTATTGTCCCATTCTTCTTCCTGAGCCTCTCTGCCAGCTTCCCCACAGCTGGGGTTCACGGTTTATTAAAACATCTCAAACTCCCTAAATATAACCGATAGCTGGAACTACGATGAACTCCTATTTCTCACAAGAAGAGGCAAAAAAAAAAGAATAATAAGATTTCAATTTGGATTGAGACTCGTTGGATATTTCTAGAGCCGGCTTAGACTCAAAATGAGTGTGTGATTTTTCAATTAAGTTTGAACTGTTTAATAATATAAAAGCAAGCGGGATAAAGCAAGTGGATCTTCGAGTCACTGTGGCGCCAGATAAATAATACACCTTCCTGGTGGATGTGTTTAGAAATTAAATGAGAAAAATCAAGAGAGTCTTTCTGGGGAGCTCTCAGAGCGGAAATCATCTCCGCAACGCCTCGCGCATCTCACAAAATAAATTGCTCTTCAGGCGAACATTTTAATTTAGGCACTAACAAATTGATGCTCAGTTACGATAGCCCACCTGCTTGTTGGGAGAACAGAACGGCATTTTGAAAGCAATGTGTGGATCCGTATGACTATATTAATCATACACACACACTCACATACACACACACACACACACACACACACACACACACACACACACAACGTGCCTAATGCCCCCGAACCTCATAGACAAATGTGAGCCTGACTTGGGGAGGGGGGTGGAGGGGGGAGACACGAGAAACATAATTCTAATTCCAGGAATGTTTTACCTACAAGCATTTCACTCCCTGACATCATGATGAATGGC
>JAOPHQ010001828.1:0-17500 GCA_030340625.1 Merluccius polli | reverse complement strand
GATCAGGCTGGACCCTCCCCTCCACCCCCCTACTAGGCTTGCTGCGGTAGTCGTGTTAGCGGTGTTACACGGTGCCCAGGCATACACCGATTACATCGCAAAGTACGTTTACGCAAAACGTGGGTAGTTACTGAGTAACGAATGAGTAAGGAATGATGAACGACCGGGGCCCTAACTGGGGCCCTAACTGGGCCCTAAGTGACAGTTACTCAGTCACTGAGGAATTACTGGTAAACAGACTAGGGGACTACTGTATTCGTTACTGAGTAACGAATGATGAACAACCAGGGCCCTAACTGGGGCCCTAACTGGGCCCTAAGTGACAGTTACTCAGTAACGAATACAGTAGTCCCCTAGTCTGTTTACCAGTAATGCCTCAGTA
This sequence comes from Merluccius polli, assembly GCA_030340625.1. NCBI lineage: Eukaryota > Metazoa > Chordata > Actinopteri > Gadiformes > Merlucciidae > Merluccius > Merluccius polli. Next base: position 17,118 of record JAOPHQ010001828.1, on the reverse strand, counting down.
GTTACTGAGTAACTGTCACTTAGGGCCCTGTTAGGGCCCTGGTTGTTCATCATTCGTTACTCAGTAACGAATACAGTAGTCCCCTAGTCTGTTTACCAGTAACTCCTCAGTATTTACTGAGTAACTGTCACTTAGGGCCCTGTTAGGGCCCCAGTTAGGGCCCTGGTCGTTCGTCATTCGTTACTCATTCGTTACTCATTCGTTCCTCAGTAACTACCCACGTTTTGCGTACCTTATTGTAAAGTGTTACCCCCATTTAGTTCAGCGCTAGGCAGGGCCAAATTAACACTTCGCTGTACCCTGGGCAACAATATTCAAGGGCCCCATCATCACGACCCCAGGATCACCATAATTGGCAAAATACAGAATACATTACAGTAATATACAGTAAATATACTCAATATAGTATGTACAGATGTGCAAATGCTAATACAACTACAAATGCACCACTATGTCCTCTTGTCAAGGCCACTCACTCACATATGATGTTATGAAAACAAAACACATCAACATCAGTATAATCTGGCAAAATTGACCCACTACATAGAGAGGGATTTTTCATAAAAAAATAAATAAGCAACCACTTTCAAAGCATCCAATATTTATTTAACAACACCTATTCCCAAAACAAATGTATTGAACTGATAGAGCCATCACATAGGAAGTCCACAGACAAGACACAAACAAAAATCCACAATCTCCTAGAATCAAGTAGCATTTTGGTCCTCAGCTCATTTTAAACAGAAATCACCGTCACCTCAGAATTCAACAGGACAATCAAGTTATAGCGCAATATAAACATTTTGAAATCTGCCTGTTTTCTGTCAACAACAATAAACAATTTACAGCATTTTCATGGAGCCACCACAAGGAAAAAATAAATAAAATGCAGTATCATCTGCAAGACAGGCAAGGGTTAAACATTTTAGTGCAAGATAAACATTTGGAAATCTGTCAATTTCTCTCAATTAGACAAGACAAAAATAAATGCTACATAATCTGGCAAAATACACAATTTGAATCCTAAATAATGGGGAAGTGCATGTTTAAATTTGAAATGCTTTATTTCATTTGGCAAACACATCTTACACTAGTATTTTTCTGGACTTTGAATGTGCAAACTGGTGTACAATATCTTCAAAATCTAGGGCACTAACAAGTTCATGTTCGATGGCCAAGAGAGAAAGTGCAGAGAGCCGTGTCTGTGACATTTTGGTCCTCAGCTCATTTTTAACTCGTTTCAAAACAGAAAACGAACTCTCACCTTCGCAGTTAGACACAGGCAAGGTTAAAAACAGTCTTAGTGCAACATAAACATTTGGAAACGTTGTCTTAAGTCCATGTCTCTCAAGAGCTTGCAGCAGCTGTACAGGTGAAGTCTCATTCTGCACAAAGTGCTTGAACTGAATATGTTCGTCTGACAAGGAACCATCCAGATCTGTCGGCTCTTCGCTCTCCGGGCTGTGAACATTAGCTAGTGCCGGCAGTGAAGAAATGTCCTGGCTAGCTGAGCTATCCTCGTTGACGGAAGATGCCTTAGCAGAATAGTTGGTAATGCTAACTGTAGTGAAGAAATTACCTATATTCGGTATACTGTATACTTTAAATGTTCTGCGTTCCTGATTCCTTCTCCTTTTTTAAATTCTGTTTCACGCTCCCACTTAGCTTCTCCATGTTTTCATTTTTTGAGTTGTGTAGAGGCGCTTGACGTCACGCAATCTGCTCAGTACACGTTGATTGGAGGAGAGGGTCTCAGCTCACGATCACAGTCCCAGGCAGCCAGGGGCAGGGATTCTGTGCAGCGCATAGACTGTATAGGTGCAGCGCAACGGCTCCGGCAGGACAGTTTAACATAGAAGCGAGAGATAACCAGATATGATGCTTGTGCCCTCACTGCCCTGGGCCCTTTAGATGTTGTGGGCCCCTGGGCAATTGCCCAGTTGCCCATATGGTTAATCCGGCCTTGGCGCTAGGGGTGCGCCGGTCGTGTCATTTTGATTGCGATCGGCCATCATAATAAACCACCATGTCACCTGGTAGACTATGACTTCCTTGTTTTTTCACACCACAATCAAGGTAGAAAACACGTCTGGAAATGTGACTTGCGGCAGCTCGTTGAGGTCCCCCACTTTTTGTGTTGGTACGGCCCGTTCATGGCCTTTATTTTGTTGAAGTCGCCTCCTTTGCGGCCTTGTTGAGTTCAGGCGCGGAGCTGTGCCCATGCACTATCTATGCAATGTTGCTTTTCATTCCTTTAAATGTGTTGTGCACTGAATAGTGTTATGTTGTTGTTTTTCTTGTTTTGTTAGAGTGCTCTCCGTGCTCTCTAATTGCGCTGCCGTATTATAGGCTACAAGGTTGCCTTTTTGTGAATGATGTGGATCTGGCTCGGTAACCATTTAGCCTATGGTAGGTATAGGCTTTTGTATTAAGCTCAGTTTTGACAGCAGATGAAATTTAAACCACAAAATAAGTAGGCTAATAAACCAATTTTTATGAATACTTGTTTCATGTGTGATGTGGTGTGAGGTAGCACTTTGTGGATCGAGTGTCATGGTGTTCGGTGGAGTCGGTCAGCGCGGTGTGTGCAGCGGGCGGCAACTCACACTTTCTGATTCTAGGTTAAATATACCTGTATGCTTATCTATTGTTCTTCAGAGTCACCTGTTGAGACAATTTTAAAGCAAGAAGAAGCATTTGAAATGATTCAGCGCAATATTAATTATTTAAAGTTAGTTCTTAATGATAGGACTCATAGGGCACTCAGTGCAAGCATGCGTGTGTGAACGAGAAAGACAGCTGCGCGGAGATGAATAAATGGAACGATAGTTATAGACTATTATCAAATCGCGCTGGGGGAAAAAAAAGCGGAATCAATTATGTCTATGTATGAGAAACACTGTCCCTTTAGTGGTGCTTCTGAATTTAGGATTCAGGACAACTGCTTTGATTTTGGGACACCCTAGATTCAGGCCCACCCCGACTTAATCCATGCCCACCCATCTGTCACGTTCTGCATCCGCCACTGGTTGAGTTTCTCTTGGTAAGGCATCTTGCATTTGATCTTTGCCCGGTCCATTTGTGTTTTTTTCTCTGTTGATTTGTGTTGTGCATTTTGAAAAGCCTGTTGACATTTACCATTTATTTTACATACGCCCATTGCAGCCTGTTTTAAAACCCTAACATCGCCAATGGATATGTGCCAAGCCGTCATCCGTTTTATTGTTTAAAATAATGATGAACCATTTTTCTAAGCTTTGGGTTTCTTCAAGGGGAAGTAGGCTTAACCATCTAACGTTAAAGATCACAGTAAGCGCTCCACAGATAGATTTTCTGTAAAATGTCTGGTATAATCGGTAACACCGGTGTTGGCACAAGTTTATTAACCGGCATGAACATTTCCTCACCGTGGCATCCCTACCCCCTACTGGACTGGAGGTGTGTGTGTGAGTGTGAGTGTGAGTGTGTGTGTGTGTTTAAAGTGGCCTCCCCCCCATTTTGTTTAAAATATTGGTAACACTTTACAATAATGTACGCAAAACGTGGGTAGTTACTGAGGAACGAATGAGTAACAAATGATGAACGACCAGGGCCCTAACTGGGGCCCTAACTGGGGCCCTAACAGGGCCCTAAGTGACAGTTACTCAGTAACTACTGAGGAGTTACTGGTAAACAGACTAGGGGACTACTGTATTCGTTACTGAGTAACTGTCACTTAGGGCCCTGTTAGGGCCCCAGTTAGGGCCCTGGTTGTTCATCATTCGTTACTCAGTAACAAATACAGTAGTCCCCTAGTCTGTTTACCAGTAACTCCTCAGTAGTTACTGAGTAACTGTCACTTAGGGCCCTGTTAGGGCCCCAGTTAGGGCCCTGGTCGTTCATCATTCGTTACTCATTCATTCCTCAGTAACTACCCACGATTAGCGTACCTTATTGTAAAGTGTTACCAAAATATTATTTTATTATTGCCAGACAAACTGCAAATATGTTGAACACAAAATGTCTGATCATAGCTTGTAAGCTGCCTACTTCCAAACCCTAAACCTGTTTCATCAGAGGCAGGATGTGACCCCACCCCTCCCCCCTGTGCATAGGAAGTGTGGATCCCCTGGCAAGCCCGTTTACACACATATACACACACGCATGCACACACGCACGCACAAACACACACGTGTATATACAAATGCACAGACACAGATACACACACACACACACTTTGCCTTTTTGTCATTCATCTCCCATCTCATATACACCTCTCTCTCTCTCTCTCTCTCTCTCTCTCTCTCTCTCTCTCTCTCTCTCTCTCTCTCTATCGCTCTCTTAAGTAGTGTGAAGTAGATCTGCATCGGTTTTTGATCAAGGATATCATATTATCTGCGAGGGCTTTAGTGCATGATCGTAATAATGGATGAATAGATCCGGGGCTATTCATGAAACATGCAGGTTTTCATGAAACATTGGGGGCCCATAGCCCCGGACTGCCAGGCCTAATGACGCCCCTGGTTGTGTGTGTTTGATTAAAATGAAAAGGTCCAGAAACACTAGTGTGTTATGTTAACCACGTCATAAATACAGTCTCTTGTCTTGGCTGTCCTGTCCACAAAGACACAGAAGCCCATGAAATATATATTCAACACATAAAAAGGACTCCTGGATTTCAGAACAGAAGGGCTGTGAAACTTCTGTTTCACAGCCCTCTCACCTTGCATGTTCATTAATTCAACACCTCTCTCTTTATCTGACCACTGGAATAAATGTTTCATATTTACGATTTTACTATTTATTCATATTTCATTCAGCAGACTGTTGTATCCATCTTACAAAGTGAATACAGATACATGTCATTAAGTAGAAGAGAGGAGTATATTGCTCATATTGAGCATCTTGCTCAAGGAAGCCAGACTGCGGAGATTGCGGTTTGAACCCAGTACCTTTTGTGTGAACAGAAACTACTGACTTCCTAGGAGAAAACCCCCAACGCAAAAATCTTGGGGCCAGATGAATAAACGGTGCTCTGCAGAGAAATGCCCTCAGAAACAGGTTTCCACGCAGTATTCAAAATGTATACAAAAAACCTGTGAGGTGAGAATATGCGTATACCTGTACACCGCAATTCAACAGGCCAACATTAAAAAACACAATTTGCAGTAGCAACCGGTTTTCCAATTGTAACCCCCCCCCCCCCCCCCCCCCCCCCCCCCCCCCGAGCCGCCTGGCAACAGAACTAAACACCAGCCCAGTGTAACCGCTTGGTTTATGGAGCTACCTCGTTACGCATGGACAGGTTAATGCTTTGTAGAGATAATGAGAGTGGAAGTGGAAGGAGGAAGAAAGTGAGGGAAAGGGAGGGATGGCAGATTTATTCAGAAGGTGTGCGTTTATGCTCTGTTTTTATGTCGGCTTGTGTGTGTGTGCTTGTGTGTGTGTGCTTGTGTGTGTGTGTGTGTGTGTGTGTGCGTGCGCATGTGCTTGTGTGTGCATTTGTGAAACTGTGATCTTGTGCTTGTGTGTATGTGTGTGCACGTGTGTGTATGTGTGCATGTGTCTGTGTATATGCTTGTGTCTATGTGTGTGTGTGCATATGATTGTGTGTGTGTGTGTGTGTGTGTGTGTGTGTGTGCTTGAGTGTGTCTGTGAATGTGCACGTGTGTGTGTGTGTGTGTGTGTGTGTGTGCACATGTGTGGATGCGTGTGTGTATGTGTGCGCATATGCCTGTGTATGTGTGTGTGTCTGTGCATATGATTGTGTGTGGGTGTGTGTGGGTGTGTGTGTGTGTGTTCGTGTGCTGACTGTGAAAGTTCCAAGCAATTGTCCTCTTCATCTTTGTCTTGGGGACAACTGTGTGGAGATATGGGGGCAAACATTTGTCAAGCACAGCAATGTCCTGTAGAAGAGAGAGGAGGAGGAGGAGGATGATGAGGATTATGGTGATGGTGATGAGAAAGCTTCTTCACCTTAGGGTGCTGGAGGCCGTCGCCTGCCAAACTTATTTTTCTCCTTTTTCGTTTTATGTTCTTGTTTTTTGTAAAGTGGCGCATCAACATCCAAACATGCCTGCCATGTTTGTACAACACACAAAGCAGGTGTGTGCGTGCATGATCAAGTGCTCATGACCATGTGAGTGGGTGGGCTTTTCAAGAGAAGGGAATCGTTTGAGTCTCTCTCGCACTATTAAACGTACACACACACACACACCATTTTTATCCTCCCTTGCACCTCTTTGCCATCAGGTTCCTCTGTGATTACTTTGACACACATCTTATAGTAAATTGCATGATATACCGTATAAGTGTGTGTGTGTGTGTGTGTGTATGTGTGTGTGTGTGAGTCGAGTCAATATTGATTCAGAAAAAAAATATTCCAGTGAAAATATAGTACATCTCCCATTGGCATTCCCTGCACTTAATTGGCCATTATTCTGCCGCAGTGCCGCGTGGCTTGTGTCCACACCTGATGGCTGGACGCACGTTTCCGTTGGCGGACATTATCGCCACAGAGTGGACACACAGTCCATTTGCAGCAAGGACGAAATAGTGAGTCAGATATTTTGGCTGGGACCAACCAGGTTGGGAGTGTGGGGTCTTTATTTCATTACATAAAACCGATGTTAACATTGAGCCAACCGAAAAGACCCGGCCGGCGGATGCGAGCTGCCACTTTCGCAAAGTCAGATCGCTGGACGTTACGCTGAAATATTGGAGGGGATAAATTAGCTCTCTTTGAACAGTAGGATACGTCCCCCCCCGGGGAATTTTGTCCCTGATTTGCAGTCTGAACAAATGGAGGTGAACATTTAATGAATGTCGTCGTCTTGCTTGGCTTGAAAATCACTCTTGTAACTCCCGTAAAGGGAAATGTTTCTATCTAAAGCGGTTGCCAACTTACGAAGAGTCCTACTAACTTTTTAGTGCTGTTTCAGCACGGATGGCAAGGAAACACCACCGAGTCCAGAGGCTCCTTTCACAGCTCTTTTTGTTAATTTTACTCTGAAAGGGTCGTATTGATTTAAAAGTCTTTCTCCTGCTTGATTCACACAAGTGTTTTCGGCTCTTGTTTTGACAGTTGATCCGCAAAACACAGAGTTGCTTTTCTGATTGTCTGGTTGTGAATGTAAATAATCTTTTGTGAATCAAGAGTTTGCCACACAGTCGTACTATAGCATTGAGAAATGTGTTCTTCCTTTAGTTGTGGTTGGTCTTTTTACATAACAAATCGTGCACGGCACATTTTTGATTCTATGATAATGGTATTTGCCATTGGAAGTCCATGAACAAGTCTAGCGTCTATTATTTTCTTTTTCTTTCTTACCCCTCGGCTTCACGTCACGTCGTCCATCCGTCAACTTTTTTATTCGGCTGGGAAACTTAAAACTGAGCAAAGGTTGAGAGTAAAGGTGGTATAAATCACCTGTCAGACCCTGACTAGTGACTGACCCTGGAAAACCTCACAGAGCTTCTGTGGAACGTACCATCTGTTCTTTTCTTCTCAGGGCAATTTAATGATTATACTTTTTATTAAACATGTAGTGCATTTCTCCCATACTCACCATTGTTTTTCTTCATGTCAGAGCAGTGGAGCCGGCGCATGGGATTGTGGGATATCTTGACCAACGAAGGGTACGTCTATGCTGCCTTCAAAACCTGGCTAGTCGGAGGACTAAACATTTTTGGTAGATATTCGATCAAGACATGATGCCTCCCTGCCTCCGAATGCTGCATTTTAGACATTTGGGAGACAGCCTTAGTCAATGTAAACGGATGTTTTTTTTATGTAAGCGTGAAAGTATGATAGTGTTATTTCCTGGTTTTCTTTCAAAGTCTGCCACCACTGCCTTTTATGAAATCAACTGATGCACTGTTGCTAGGTTACCATTTTTCTATTGATAAGAGTGGACTATCCAATTACAATATCTTGTAATCAGCTTAAATGGGCACACCTTGTCAAAAGCAGTCAGTGGTATTGTGGCTGTTCAAAGAGATATGTGCACTGTTTCTCATTCCAGAAAAATAATGTGTTTGCTTTCATTTCCATTAAAGATTTAGAAGGATGGCAATACAATATCATTTGAAGATGAATTTGATTCATCTTCTTGGGTGTTGCATGTACGCTTGAGTGTGCTAATCAATTTGTCTTGACAGCAAAATTGTCTCGCAAATGCCAAAAGGACATTTGTGAAAAGGCTTTGTGTGTTATTGGAACGACACAGTCGCTCTGGGGATTGCCTCGCTGGCTAACAGCCAGGAGCACCTATGCTGCAACCTGGTGATGACCGAAGGATTTCCTCCCCGTGATTACTGGGACATCCTCTTGGTGCTTCGAGTTCCTCTCTGTGATCCACCTAAATACATTAAAACTTATCCGTCTTTTGGGTGAGGCGTTAAACCGAGGTCCAGACTCGCTGTGGTCACTGGTGATCCCATGGGTCTCGTCGCAAGAGTAGGGGTGCTAACCCCGGTGTCCTGGCTCTTGTACCAACATGGCTCCCTAATCATCCCCATCTCTAACTGGATAGTGTAGTGTATTTTCTGTTATACATGTACAGGTTGTTCTCCTTATTTCTTTTATTCATCATATTCACTCATCCTATACATAAATAATGTTTCTGTTTTAGGAGAAGAACACAGATGTGTTCTTCCACAACAGATAGAGACATACAGATATCCTTAAGTGCCAACAGTGTACCATGAAGCTCTTTCCCATGGCCTTGGAAAGGCTTGCATACGTGATTGTGAGCGTTGTCTTTGATCGTAAATCTAAAGGCCCATTCACACCCTACGGTAAATACGGATACGGACCCTTTCGTCCGGTCCCGGAGGTCGTTTCGTCCGTCAACGGCTCCGTCGCCAGTGAGCTTACTCATCCGGAGCGCTACGGACGAAACGGAGCAATACCACCAGAGGTCGAGGCGGCAGTATAGAGTCAGAACTCAGAAGTTCAACCATTCGCGGAAATCGACGAAGAATATCATATTATATCATGAATATAATTAATATAATATAATAAGCAATTCATCAAATCGTGCGGCTGACATCCTAAAGTACTGAAAATGCCTTTCGCCATCCAACTCTCTCATTGGCAAAACTAAGGAAAAAAACTCGCCGTTGATGCGCCGATTTTCATTTAAAGGTCTCGCATGCCACCGCCGCGAACACCTTTTGCGCCTTTTTGTCTATTTCTGATGAGACAAAGCAAAATCATCTCTACCGACGCCATGTTTGCGATTGTCAATGCTGGTAATTTGCGACATGGCAGTGAGTGCCCTCTAGAGGATGTATCGCGTCACACCCATAACAACGCTGAAACCGGACGGAGGTATAAAGGGTAGTACCGGAGACGACGTTTGGTACGGACGGACTCATTTCATCCGGATCCGGAGGTATGAATCAGCCTTAAAACGTTATCTGCTAGATGGGAGTACAGTTTCGGTCTTCAGAAGCAAGCCAATTATGGCATAGCTGACTTTGTAAGAAGTGTGTGTATTAGGGAGATCAGTTCAGTTTCGGACCCCATTGGGCTGGTTCGAGAGGTTTCAGACAATTCAATGCATTGAATGACTTCCCGCTTGTGTTCTCTGTTAAATATAAAGTTATTTACTCAGACACTTTTGGGAGTGGACCTCCATCATTTCATCATCCACAGACCAGCATTCTGGCAGCCGAGAAGAATATACCACAATAGTTTCATTCCTCACCTCTCCACTGTTGTACAGCCAGTGAGTGGTGTAGTGATGTTCATTGAGGAAGAAGGTCCCCGACACAGGATCGCTTTTAACTCACTTTATTTGTTTAGCTTTAGGTATTTATCTATGAAGCAAATGGAGAGGAATTGTAAAAGTCACGCGCGTGGAGCGACCCTTAGCTGTGTATCTGTCCAGATACGCTGCCTGGGGGTTTCTGTCTTCCCCCGGATGTGTTGTTTGGTAGTACCTGGGCAGGCGTGGCCTCTATGACGCATAATATGCTCTGATTGGCTAGTGTTTAGCGCCCGCCCCCAGTGTATTATGTGTGCCGCCATCTGGTGGCCAGGTGCGGTTAATACAACTTATATATTTCTTTCTGTTCCCTTGTGGCTATGTGAGGATATTACAGCCTGTTGATACATATGTTATTATTTATCCTTAACAGTGGTGAGCGTCCTGGCGCATACTGGCTGCTGTGCATCACCCATATTATTATTATTATTATTATTATTATGGGCTGTTGCATTTTAATTAACTGGCAGAGATTTGTGACTGGACTTAAGACCGTAGACTTGTGAGTGTCAACCTCTACTGGTGTGTGGAAATTGATGACGATATTTCTGCCAATCCACTGAGCTGTTGAGTCACTGACACCTTCCGGGGTCTGAACTTATGTTGCTCATTTTGAGTCGGCCATCCATTTTGGATGGAGGTGTGACTGTTACCGTAGCATGGTGAGCTCAGGGGTCCGTTTCACAAAGCAGGTTCATCAACCTCTGAGTTTAATCCTAAACGCTGAGTTGATCTTCACTGAGATAGAAAACTCTGAGTTTTCGGTTCCACAACACCGGTTTTGAGTTAATTTGATCAACTCAGAGGAGTTCCACCTAGGGTTAAGCGCGTGCACCACAACTACAAAAAGCCAGCATCAATGGAGCCCCGATTCGACGAGTCACCATGGCAACGGGGAAGAGGAGGTCTACGTTTTTCACCAACCTCGAATTGGAAATCCTAATGCGCTCATATGGCGAATTTCAACACGTTTTTAGAAAGAAGTGCAACACTGCTGCGTAAGTTTAAATGGAGTCCTTTGCGATCACAATAATATTACAGGGGAAAACTGCTTGAATGGTAACTATTTATTTATTTCATTTAGGTGCAATCCCGCGGGGGAGAAGCGCACTTGGCAGCAGCTTAAGATGACATTGTTCAAACAGATAAGACCTCGGCATGATCATTTTGATCATGTTTTACACTGTAAAGTAGGCTAAATATTAAGTGGCTATTTGACTGTATACAGTTGCCTTGCTCAAGTGCTCTGCATCTCCGGCATTGTACAAAAAACTTCCATTTGCAAAGAAACGCAGTGCAACACAATATCTGCTGGGATGTGAGAGACTACGGTTGGTAATGTTGCAAATGTAAGGACGGATTAGGTTGCGTATGTAAATGATGGACTGTGACGTGAAATGGTACCGCTGAAGAAGATAATTGTCTGGAAATGATAATTGTCTGGAAAGGCTACATCTATGGTCTGATAACCCTCTCCCGACGAATATTTAATTCTCTGCGCAGTAATGCTGCACCTTCATCCACGGGATCGTTGTCAAAAGCAGTGCTCGAAGTGGGCCGGTACTCACCGGTACGCAGTACCGGCACTTCTACATTTTACCCTTTAGCGTACCGGCACTTTTTCTTGCGTACCGGCACTTGTCACAGGCTACCGGTACTCTACTTTGCCCTAACCAGGGGCGGATCTACCGGAGTGGCGCCCCCCCCCCCCCCCCCCCCCCCGTCGGTCGTAGGTCCGGGGTGGGTTAATATCGCGCGCACCCCCCCCCCCCCCCCGTCGCTTATATGTGAATAAGGGAGTACCGGCACTTATTTTTTTCCACTTCGAGCGCTGGTCAAAAGGACATGTTCGTGAAAAAATCGCCTCCTAGTGCGCCTAATGGACTTCTGAAATAGCACTGACTCTGATTTTTTTAAATGATTTTTGACAGACGGCTACGCCAAAACTCGTCTGCTGACTGAATGAATGAGGAAATCAAATGGCGTGTGTGGCTGAAAGAGGGCGGAGACAGATTGAACCTCTAGGTTCACACAGTAAAACCTGGTCCCGACCAGGTTAGGTTCATAGAGTCTGTTACTACGGTAACTGACCGAGAGCGTAAGTTATCTCTCTCTGTGAAACAGGCTGAGTTACCCCTCTTTCTCTGGTTTGAGTTACCTCCCTTTGTGAAACGGAAAACTCAGCGTTTCCCTCATTTCAGGGTTAATAAACCCAGGGTTTTCACTAAACCTGCTTTGTGAAACGGACCCCAGGGCTGGTGTGGCCCCAGTAGGAACTCATGGGTTTCATTATTCATATCACACAGGTTTGTTTATTTTAGCCATTCTTCATATCTTCATTGTTCATATCCCAGATGTACCCTGTATGCTAGCAGTGATTAGGCTGAATAAAAGGTGGCCGGGTGCATGTGGACTCGCTAGGTGCGTGTGTGATGCTCAAGTGCACATCCATTACACACACACACACACACACACACACACACACACATACACACACTGTACAACAGAGACACTATGTCACTCCTTGTCCTGCCTCCTTGTCTACACCCTGATCTCTACTCACACACACACACACACACACACATGCACGCAGGCACATGCACACACACACCCTGTACGACAGAGACACTTTGTCACTCCTTGTCCTGCCTCCTTGTCTACACCCTGACCTCTGCTCACACACACACACACACACACACACACACACACACACACACACACACACACACACACTCAAACCAACAGAAGAAAAGAGAACGTCAGTAAAACAGGGACATTTGAAATGTCAATTTTTTGACATGATTCAAAATCTCTCATGTCAAAAAGTGGATATTTGTTTCACTTCAGAACACAACCCTGCAAAGAAACACTCCAGTCTGACCTTTATGTTCTAAAAAGCCCTTTGAGAGAAACTGAAGCCAATCAAGCATTAAGCAGTTGTACGATTTACATATACATTTCACCCACACACGCACACACACAAAAACACACACTCCATAATGAACAGTAACAGGAAGCAGAAAACCCTTCCCAGTGGTTAATCATTTTTTGTGATGCGTGCATAGACAATATTGCTAGATTTGGAGATGTTGTTGCTGTTGTTGTTTTGTTTACTTTAGCTTCGGCGTATAGTTCCTCATCTGGAATAATTGCAGTAGATTGCTGTTTGCCAAAATAGATTAACAAACCATCGGAAATAATAAGCAGCCAGCTGAAGGTTGGAAACATCACTCATGAATAATGGAAACCATCTACTGCCAAGACCAGTCTTTTAAATATGTCCAAACCGTTCTAACCAAGCTTAACTGGTAGAACGGTATGGAACGGAACGGAGCATGGCACTAACAATGCCAAGATTAGGGGTTCGATTCCCACTGGAGCTGCCCATGCTGTTTTTTTGCACAGTATTTAGCAGCAGCATTAAGCAGATGTTTTATCCAAAGGCATTTGCAAGTGACAGCGGGTACAATCAAAGGATACGATCAATATCGGAGCCACTAGAACATTTTAAAGTGCTGCACGAGTAACTTTTTCACTAACAAACTGGACAAAGTGCCGCAGAGTGATGTAGGAATCAGAACGCAAGCTTATAGATTATTAATATAATAGATTTGTGATAGTCAACTGCATAATAGGAGTGCATCGCTCCATTACAATACATACATACATACATACATACATACATACATACATACATACATACATACATACAATATACTAAGTACTATAACACTTCTACAAAGTAATATACATTCCAAGAAAATAACAAAAATAACAAACAAACAGTCCGGTCATTCAAATTCAATAAAATCTAACAGACAATGATTTTGATCAGTGCACTATACCATTGGTACAGGCAAAGTTTACTTTTAACGCGTTTTATCCAGTTGTGATGGATAAAACGCAGAGACGCGGTGGTGGTGAGCCCTGGTGATCCCAAAAGACAATGCCAGAAAAAGAAGAAGAATTGTATTCATCTCTACAGTCCGTCCTCATCAGCCTGTGAGGATCTGTCAGCGATACCCCAAGATGCACAGCCAAGGAGGGTCTGTCGCTCTGGCGCTGTCAGCCGCCCCCCTCTCTTAATCAGGAGTGGAACGTGCAGGTGGGTGCGACATAAACATCACTCTCCAACGAAATGCGGTCTGCAGAGTGACGGGAGAGGTCGCCTCTCCTTTCCATCAAGGAAGGAAGGAAGGAAGGAAGGAAGGAAGGAAGGAAGGAAGGACGGGAGGGTTGGCTTGCATGCATGCAGGTACACCCGTATGTGACTTCACACACACGCAGGCACGCAGGCACGCGCACGTGCGCACACACACACACGTACACACATACGTGCACAAGTCATTGATGGGGAGGCTGGATGAGGGTGCATTACTCCTTCAGATAGGGTCAGACGACCCTATCTCTGGCCACTTGCTGGCTCTACCCAGCTAGTGCGCTGACCACGGAGGCAGCGGTTCGATTCCCCACCTGCCGTCCTATGCTTCACGGCATCCCCTTCCTCTCTCTTTCAACACGGTTTTTCCCTCCTTTAAAAAGCTTTAAAAAGCCTCCTCCAACATCCTCAAACACAAAGCCTTCCAATGGAATCACAGCACAAGGCCACTTCTCCTCTCCAAGCTCCAACCGATATAAGGTGACTCGAGATTCAACGGAAATAAAAGTCTCTCTGCTCTGTACGTGTGCGGGGAAATGGCACGAGAAGAGGACGGGTCCTTGTTGAGCAATCAAAAGGTAAGTGTGTTTGGCCTAGTTCAGAGGGAAAACTTCTATGGCCCCCCACTACGCCATTATATCATCCAAAAGAAAAGCGCTAAAGAGCTAAAATTAGATCAGGTGAGTGGCACACAAGGACCTTCCCAGCCAATCAGACTCCCCCATGTTGTAAGCCTGACTCGATGAGGGTTTGTGACTGGCCCCCGTGTTTCTCCTTTTCTTTCCCACTGAATTAATTTGCTGGAACGTTCCCTAATTTGCTCGGAGAGGCTGTGTCCCTGCCTGTTTACTTAATGGGCTTCTCTCTCTCTCTCTCTCTCTCTCTCTCTCTCTCTCTCTGTCTCTCTGTCTCTCTATCTCTACACACACACACACACACACACCCACACACTATTTTTTTCCCCCTGTATTAAACCATCTGTCTGTTATTCTTCACCCACTCTCTCGCACTTGGGGTACCGCAGAGGATGTGATTAGAGGTGTCTGTGGTCCCCGAGGGAGATCACTTCTGCCACCATCGCCACTGTGTCAACAATGACAGATCTGGCCCGGGACTCGCAGGCTGCTAAATTCACTGGGCTGACTCTGCGTGGGTCCGAATAGATGAGATGGGATTAAAAAAAGGAAGGGGAGGGTGACAGGGAGAGTGGGGAGATGAAAGGGAGGAATAATTGATAGGTAAAATGGGTTTTAGGCAGGAGGAGGAAATAGTGGAGAAATGAGGTAGAATAGCAAAGATGAGGAAGTTTGGATGGAGAGGCTCAGCGAGGAGGAGATAAGAGGATGGATGGTGCGGGATGGAGCAGGTGTTTTAGGGAGAGAAGGCAAAAGGAGGATGGAGGAGCAGGAGGAGGAGGAGGAGAACAATGGAGAAGCTCACTAAATAAGTCCGGGGAGGAGGAAAGAAATTGAGAACGATGGACGAAAAGGAAGATGATGGAAGACTTCCTCTTTTTTAATGTGTTTGGCTGAGGAAGGAGGCTGTTTGAACGAGGGCATGTTTATCTTCCTTTAAGTTTGAATAATATGTGACTGAAGTGGTTAAAAGTTTGGGAGTAGTAGAAGTTCCTGGGAGAGTATCGACCAGATGCAATAAGAGTTTCAGTTCAGTGTGTTTAACTCAGGTTCAAGGTTCAAGGTTCAAGGTTATCTTTATTTGTCTCCCTTGGGAGAAATTTGTCTTGGAGGCAGAGTCACAGCTGCATACAAATAACAGACATGTTCACATACGAAAAGAAAAAACACCATGAAACACCCACATACACAAAACATAGATATTGCACACATTCCCTTGATAAAGTGCAACTACAGTCATTAAAGTGCATTCGGCAATCCCTGATTGAGCATTTTAGTTGACAGGGGAACAAAAGAGTGTTTAAATCTATTATATACACATCGTGGAGTTCTATACCTCCTACCGGGTGGCATTAGCTCGTACTCTCGGTACAGTACATGCAAGGGGTCTGATGCAGTATTCCGAGCCTGTCTCACCGCTGCTTGTTCAAAGATGGTCTGGGGAGTGATGGGTGGGGTGGACATGCCCATGATCTTCCCAGCCATGTTTGCTAGCCTATTTATTTGAGACTTGTATTTCACAGTTAGATTGCCAAACCAGCTGGATATACCGTATCTTATGATTGACTCTATAATAGCTCTGTAAAAGGTCAACATGATATTTCTACTGACTCCAAAAAGCCTAAGTCTTCTGAGGAAGTGTAGACGTTGGTGTATCTTAGAACACAGTGTTGTAACATGCGTGTGCCAGCTCAGGTCCTCATCGATCTGTACTCCCAGATATTTGTATGAAGGGACCTGTTTGATGTTATGGTCATGGACACTAATTATACTGTGGTCTCCTATGGACCTGGGGTCTGCTATGACCTCCTCTGTTTTGTTTACATTTATTATCAGATGGTGTAGATCACACCACTCTATAAACTTGTCTACTCCCTCTGTATGGCTGAGGATGTTATTATCACTCTTGAGCAGACTAAGTATCACAGTGTCATCGGAGAACTTGATAATAAATTGATTTGGATGTGAGCTGACACAGTCGTTCGTATACAAGGTAAACAGAAAAGAGGAACTGACTGTTCCTTGAGGCACCCCTGTACTACTCAGTGTCTCCTCTGAGAACACCAAGTTAAATCTCACCCTCTGTGGTCTACTAGAGAGAAAAGAAAAATACCATTTAATTATAAAGGGGTTCACGCTTAACTGAGCTAATTTACGCAACAGAATATCTGGATGTATGGTGTTAAAAGCCGAGCTGAAGTCGATAAAAAGTAATCTGGCGTATGCCACCTTACTTTCCAGGTGTTTCAAAGTGAGATGAGCTACTGTAGATATTGCATCGCATGTACTGCGTTTCTTAGAATATGCAAATTGATACTGGTCTAGCTGGGGTCCTACCTCCTTTCGGAGTTCCTCTGTCAGGATCCTCTCCAGTGCTTTTACTACATGAGATGTTATAGCCACAGGCCTATAATCGTTATTCTCTAGTGGACATGCTTTCTTCGGGATTGGGACTATCACTGATTTTCTCCAGATCTCAGGCACTGTATGCGAGTCTAGTGACAGCTGGAAAAGCCTGTGCCATGCTGGGGCTAATTCCTCAGCACACGTTTTCAACAGGAAAGCATGCATT
>JAOPHQ010001827.1:62500-64417 GCA_030340625.1 Merluccius polli | reverse complement strand
TTTAGCAGACTTCCCTTTTGTTGTCTCCTGTGTTGTGATAATGCTGTATACTGTTGTATACCCTTCCTTAGCCCATAGGCCAAGGGTACCTAACTTGGCGTCCCGGTCCGAAGCTCTGTGTAAGAACTTCTTGAACCCGCCTCCCCGAAAAACATTCGTTCGTTGACTCATTGAAGGTGTTTTGCTGCGTTTACCTGATGGCATGATGTGTATCTCTGTACCTGTCGCCCTTCCCCTACCTGTCGCTTGGTAGTCATTCATTCATTCATGAATTGCATGATGGGAATGCGACACATTTAAGGAACCCGTCTCCCTTTTCTCTAGTTACCAAAGTGGACTGTAGCATCGCTAACATGATAGTGTCTAGTCTTTAGCAGAAAACGCTAAACCCTGTTATATGATTATCGGTATTAACATCATAGCCTAACACTTTTCTTAGTTATTTATTTTGTTTTTTTATACGACTCGTCGGTTTGTTTTTATTGATTGTGTTTATGTATTTCACCATTAAGCAGGAGAGGCTGTGCTTTTACCGGTTAGTTGGGACGTTTTCCGTTGAGTACGGCGGGTTTCAAGATGTCGGCGAGGAGAGGAGCGAGTGTCCAGAGGAGGAAACACGTTCGGCATTCCTACGTTATGTTGCCTTATCGGCTGTCGAGCCTTTCGAACGCGACTCGCTGCGCATCCAGAGACTAGCAGCCGCACTCAGCGCTCACACACTGTGGAGCTGCCGGCCCTCCGCTCCTCCGCCTCGCCGCGCTGCTTACCTTTCATCTGTTTGAATTATGAAATAATGTATTTTACGGTGAAGAAGTCAGTCGACAACACGATGCAACTGAACCTCGTCCGTCCATGATTTTATAGACGATGTGACAATGTGTTGGCCCTAACTAGAGACGCTTATGTGGCGGTTGCACACCTGGAAGCTAAGGGACAGGTAGAATCAGGTGGTCAGGTGAGGAACCCCGGCCACAGTCATCATCTGAAAATGTTTTTTTTGGTTTCTCTATGGCGTGTTTATGTGCTGAAAACTGCACAGCCAGTCTTGATGTGAATTCAGAGATAATTCTGATGCTAATGCTAACTGTTAGCCGTGCTGATGCTAACTGTTAGCCGTGCTGATGCTAACTGTTAGCTGTGCTGATACTAACTGTTAGCTGTGCTGATGCTAACTGTTAGCCATGCTGTTAGCCATGAGAGCCAGCAAGATTCTTTTGACATTTGTTAATTTAAAAAAAATCTATTTATTTTCTTGTTCATAGCGAAAGTATATTGTGTTTTTTTTCTCTTTTTTATAATTTAATTACATTGATGGTTGACATTCCACGGAGTGATATTCAGGCTGTTTATCTTAATATATTGCCCATTTTTATTTCAAAATAAAAGTCATTGAATAAAAAAACATTTCTTTGGTCATTGAATGATTTTGATCTTTTCTTGCTGGTCTAGAATGACGCGGGGGTAACTATTCCTCAGCTGGCTCGTGTTGGTGTGGATTTTATAATGACATACAGGAACAAATGAGTAGCAGCAGAAACATGGACTTAAACTGATATATTCATATTTTATTGGGGTGAGCAATTGAAAAACTCACTTTATAAGTAAAAAGTTTCTTGCAGCATTTGCTACAGGAGCGGTTGCTTACTGACAAAGTAAGAGCGCGGCCTGTTAATGTTGACAAACCAGGACATTTAATGAATGAATAAGTATACACTTATGAATTATTATTATTACTTATTCATAATGAACACTGTTAACTTATTACTTATTATTATTACTTATTAATAAGAAGATTTTTATTTCACAGCAACTCATACTACAACAACCTAATACTCCCCAAACTACTGCTACGACTACTACTAATACTACTAATACTCCCATACTACTTCTATTAATACTCAATATACTACCACTACT
>JAOPHQ010001827.1:0-57500 GCA_030340625.1 Merluccius polli | reverse complement strand
TTTCATTTAAATGTAGGTTTTAATTAGCTTACTGTTCTTAATAGGTACATTTATTTTGAAAAACCGGAAGTGAATACGCGGTTTCTCCGCTTCTACCGTAATGCTGAGAATATTTGTACACTCGAAATATAAGTGCGGCTCATTTGACCACGGTGATCGGAGGAACGGCTGGCTTGACAGTCCATCAAGTGGTATTTCAGACTGGACGTGCTGCGATGATAGCTCAGTTCACAACGACAAAACACACAGATCACTTTGGTCTTGTCAATGGAACCATCTGGCGACTTTTTAAAAGTAAACTTTCCATTCAGAATATTATTGGCATCCATTTCGGCGTCTCGCGCTCGCCATCCACTCAAAACGTAACGTCTACTACTCTTAAACAAGTGTGTGCGGCGTGCCTGTTTTGTTTCCGCTCTAGATCCGGTGTGGTGTTGTAGTTTTTGACGGAATGAGGGCTGTGTGTGTGTGTGTGTGTGTGTGTGTGTGTGTGTGTGTGTGTGTGTGTGTGTGTGTGTGTGTGTGTGTGTGTGTGTGTGTGTGTGTGAGAGAGCCTGGGTTGAGCGCGAGGAACATATGAGAGAGTTACGGCTAACTTTATGTTGGAGTTGTTTTGCCGTGGTTACGGCCGACAGTAACCTGTTCTGTTGCAGCAATAAATGTTGTTTGCTGAACAGCACTGCGTCGTCTTTCCAACGCGTCCTGGCGGACGCTACATTATGTTTATGAATGGCAGTGGCATGGCCACCCTACTCACTGTACCTTGCACATGAATATATGAACCTGTGTATTATTTCAATATCTTAGTATTGAATGCACAATAACATGGTACATTTATACATGGCACTATAGGACCAGTTTAATATAAAACACAATTTTACACAACATAAGTAGGGGTTCCCGCTCCATCTCTCTATCAGTTTGGGGGTCCTTGGCCTGGAAAACGTTGAAGACCCCTGATTGAGGCTATTTGTTTATTTATTTAGTTTAGCGCTCCTTAAATTAAATTCACGCTTCAAAACGCACGACTTTTACTTATAAGGCGAGCTTTACTTTGAAGGCGAGCTGTCTCTGTTTCCGGCTCTCCACTTCCTTGTTCAATTTTCATTGTACAACTTGGATAATGGAACAAGCTGACGCTTTGGCGCGCTGAATTGCATTGCACGTCTCGGACAATGAAATTACGCAATACCCCCGAAACTGGCCTTTTTCATTATACAACGTGAACAACTGTAAATGAATTATACTTCGTACACGGACCGTATTAGTAGTAGTAGTATGGGGAGTATTAGTAGTATGGGGAGTATTAGTAGTGGTAGGGAGTATTAGTAGTAGTATGGGGAGTATTAGTAGTGGTAGTATGGGGAGTATTAGTAGTATGGGGAGTATTAGTAGTAGTATGGGGAGTATTAGTAGTGGTAGTATAGGGAGTATTAGTAGTAGTATGGGGAGTATTAGTAGTATGGGGAGTATTAGTAGTATGGGGAGTATTAGTAGTATGGGGAGTATTAGTAGTATGGGGGAGTATTAGTAGTATGGGGAGTATTAGTAGTAGTATGGGGAGTATTAGTAGTATGGGGAGTATTAGTAGTATGGGGAGTATAGGGAGTATTAGTAGTGGTAGTATGGGGAGTATTAGTAGTATGGGGAGTATTAGTAGTATGGGGAGTATTAATAGTGGTAGTATGGGAAGTATTAGTAGTATGGGGATTATTAGTAGTGGTAGTATGGGAAGTATTAGTAGTATGGGGATTATTAGTAGTGGTAGTATGGGGAGTATTAGTAGTATGGGGAGTATTAGTAGTGGTAGTATGGGAAGTATTAGTAGTATGGGGATTATTAGTAGTGGTAGTATGGGGAGTATTAGTAGTATGGGGAGTATTAGTAGTGGTAGTATGGGGACTATTAGTAGTATGGGGAGTATGGTTGTTTCTGGTTATCTACACGGTGTATCTACCTGTTCATGTGGTGAGTTGCTATACAAATAAAAGCCCCCTTGCGTCTCTAAGTGGTACTATTTGATTTCATTTATTGTTATTTTATTTTTGCGCCGCTGTCGCAAAGACGAACCGGATCGCTTTCCGTCTCAGACCACAAAACGTCCGGACATAACGAGCAACACGTGGAGAGAAGAGGAGGTATATAACTGTTTATAACTTTAACTTTATTCACTTTGTCTGTAGGCTACAGTACAACACATTAGGACATAACAACAATAAACAACACTAAACACAATTAAACCACTGTAATGCCGAGAGACACACAAAAAGAAAGCACTTAACTATAGCCAACTAATTCACGGTAGAAGCACAAATCTAGGAAAAATGACCAAATCAACAGCAAGTCCACATCGGAGTCGCAAAGTAAACTTTTATTTGTTTGTTGTTCTCTTTTTACGTCGCCCAAATGATCGCGTGGTCTCGTCATTCTCGCGTGATCTCGCGAATCCAGCCGCCTCGCAGCGCTCCACCGCGGACGGACCGGAAGTGGGCCGCCATGTTTCCGGCAGGTCGGTCTCTGCAATCAACACTTACGTCATATTCATACGTTAAAGCAAACAACGTTGTCTACAGGACGTTTAACAAGTAATAATAATAATATTAATAATAATAATAATAATAATAATAATGAAAAAGGGAAGTGTTCATTATTAATAAGTAATAATAATAATGAAGAAGTTAATAAGTGTTCATTATTAATAAGTAATAATGAATAAGTGAATAGTGTTATAGTATTTGTTCATTTGTCAGTAAGCAACCGCTCCTGTAGCAAATGCTGCAAGAAACTTTTTACTTATAAAGTGAGTTTTTCAATTGCTTACCCCAATAAAATATGAATCTATCAGTTTAAGTCCATGTTTCTGCTGCTACTCATTTGTTCCTGTATGTCATTATAAAATCCACACCAACACGAGCCAGCTGAGGAATAGTTACCCCCGCGTCATTCTAGACCAGCAAGAAAAGATCAAAATCATTCAATGACCAAAGAAATGTTTTTTTACTCTGATTTTTTCTTTTGACCCTAAAACTAAACCCAAACCCTGAAACAAACCCTAAAACCTTAAACTTAAGCCCAAAGCACACATCCATGTGAGGACGGACCCAGAATAATGTTTTTGAATGTCCGCGTTCAAGCAATTTGTTTTGGGTCGTGCTACAAATATAAATCGACATTGTCCCCATCAGAAGGTTGATAAATACAATTTACTGCTAAAATCTGCATAATTTCCACTTTGGACAGATGTGTAAATATATTTTTATAAATAGATATTTGTATATATTTTTATATCATACAAAAATATTCGAAACAATTGAAAATATTCTCACATATATTCTCAACTCCCAGCAGAAAGTTACCGAGTTTGTCTTCTTATGAGTCAGTTACTGTTATCAGTCACTTTAATAAGTGCATGTTATCTTTACAAAACATATGAAGTAGAATAGTAAACAAACCCACAACTTGCTTTGTGTTTGACTGCAGTGGATCATTTTTTTTCAAGAATATTTGATCTGAACTGGGCTTAATATATATATAAAAATAATACATATTCAAGTAGCTAGATACTTGTATAATTATAATCAATTTACACAGTATCGAACCTTATACCTTTCTACTGGGAAACAAACACACCATCCACTCGGCTAGCATGTCAGTTCTTGTTTAGTATCCTATTTCATATAGTATCGATAAAAGGTACTTATTAACGTAATTATTACTTTGGATAACTCATAAGGAGTCATGGGGAATCGAACTTGGATCCTTTCTCCTGGGAGTCCTACGGAGATGATAGGCTCATCCCGCCTTGCAACTAATTAACAGCAGTTCTAATTAAAGAAGTATACTGCAAAAGTGCCTCTTTAGTTGTACAGACAAATACTGAATTATACCATAATACTGTTCATGGTGAGACTCGAACACACAACCTTCTGCCTGAGTGATGAGAGCTGACCAATGGGCATCAGCTTGTCTGTCCTGCTGACGTCAGCACCTCTTCTCATCAGTGGCCAACAGTCTATTGGTCAGGGCTTGAGTCTTAAATGAAAGATAATAATTCTTCAAATGCTTTAGACTCGATACTCTTGATATTCTCAACACACAGTACATTATCTACATTATTGCTGCTTTTGGGTCACGAAAAAGAAAGTTACCTTAGCCTGTCAGATTTGTAGTTGTATTAAAAGGTGTCCATGCGTTCCTCGCATTTCACCTACGAGGCGGATTTGCAACGTGTCATGTGTTTAAAGTGACCATGTAAAGTGTTTCACAGAGCACACAGAGCACATAACGACCTGGGAGGCGGGCAGTGACCCAAAGCATGGGCTGAAGCTGACCTGCCTGATGGGTGAGCTTGCAGAGCGACGTGTCTCTGGGCTCCTGCAGGGAAAGGGCTCCACCTAGCGGCCGCGCGGGGCCACTGCGGGAGTGGTGCTCAGTGCGGTCGTGTCGGACGGATCCTCTAGAGGGCGCTAGAGGTCCAAGTGAGGGACTGTATATGAGCAAGACGTTATTATTCATCATGACACATCCATGGTTTTCACCACGCCTTTGTTAAACTTCTTTTAACGTATGAGCAAGATGTTTTTCAGATATTTCAGACGTTTTTCCGTTTAGTGGACAATGAAGTTTAGTAGACAATGAATGGGCACATCTCTGGCCAACAAGTCCTCCAACTCATACGCTCACTGTTGTCGTTTGTTCATGCACTACAATATGACCCACTGGAGCGCTTTTTTCAAAGAGCGTCCCCAGCGCCCCCTGTCCGTCACATGGGGATACACATACTTGTCGCCGATGAGCGTTTTTTTTCTGGGGGGGGGGGGGCAGCGCCCCCGTAACTCTGAGTCCGGACCCCCCTGTGGCCCCCCCCGAACGAGGAGTCTGGTCCGGGCTGTATTGCGATCGCGCCCCCCCGTTGGTCGTAGGTCCGGGTTGGATTACGATCTCGTGCACCCCCCCCCCACCCCCGTCGGACCTCTGGACTGACAGTGCCCAGGGGCCCCTGTGGTTACTGATCCGGCCCTGGTTAGGGGTTAGGGTTAGGGTTAGGGTTAGAGTTAGAGGTTAGAGTTAGGGGTTAGGGTTAGAGTTAGGGGTTACGGTTAGAGTTAGGGGTTAGGGTTAGAGTTAGGGGTTAGGGTTAGAGTTAGAGTTAGGGGTTAGGGGTTAGAGTTAGGGGTTAGGGTTAGGGTTAGGGGTAAAGTTAGCTAGAAGTAGAGGTTTTCATATCTTGTCTTCAAAACAAAAGCATTGTCACCGTCTCTAAGCTTTTATTTTGTAAACAGCCGGAAATGAGTTTACTTCGTACCGTTGCTAGCATGACAGGTGTATAGCAACGTCGGAAGCACATTTTAAAATAGGTTATATTTGGACAAATTGACTCCGTATTTGGGATC
The DNA here is from genome assembly GCA_030340625.1 of Merluccius polli. Taxonomy (NCBI): domain Eukaryota; kingdom Metazoa; phylum Chordata; class Actinopteri; order Gadiformes; family Merlucciidae; genus Merluccius; species Merluccius polli. The sequence goes on along the minus strand of JAOPHQ010001827.1, from coordinate 52,107 downwards.
TACGTTGTTACTTTCTCGCCTGAAATGTTTTTAAAACTTAATAAAGTGACATATTAACGGTCGTACAACGAAAAGTGGAGTCAGCCTTTTAGGGCCGGAGGTTACGCTAAACGTAACAATGAGTCGTAAATTCGGGTGCATGCAAAACGACAACAGTGAGCGTATGAGTTGGAGGACAGTCTGTCTCTGGCCTAAGACCAAGTCCAGTCCCAAATCTCTATCACCTCCTCACACCTCCCACCTCACTGACCTCCTGCACCCACATCACTCCTACTCCTATCTAACTCCCTCGCCCCTCTCACCCGGTCCATCACCGGACCTCCTGGGGGGGGGGGGGGGGGGGGGCAGGGCTTCCTCCATCGCTGCCCCCTCGCTTCTCTGGAGCCGTCTCCCCCACCACCTCAGACCGTCTCCCCCACCACCTCAGACCGTCTCCCTCACTCCCCTCTTTCAAAGCCACACTCAACACTTATTTGAATCTGCTTTTAATCTGTGATTACTCTTATTATTTCTTATTGATGTGGTTGTGTTGTTGTATATTGTTTAGTATATTTTTGCTTTATTGTATCTTTGTTTTTTTATGTGCCTTTGAGTATCTTTTAAAGCACTGTAAATAAAATGTATTATTATTATTATTATTATTAAAACCACACCCTAAGTCTCAAACCTCACTCCACAACAGACTCATTTTGTCATTACACAGCATCTGGGGAAAGCTAACGCTTCCTGGATGGAACACACACTTCCTGCTCCGCAAACCAGTTAAAACTGGGCTTGGCTTCAAAACAGAGTGTGTGTGTGTGTGTGTGTGTGTGTGTGTGCGCGCGCGTGTGTGTGCGCGCGTGTGCGTGCGCATCCACGAAAACAAGGATGTGATACACGACTTAACAATGTTAACGTCCATGCTTTCTTTCCTTTCTCTCCCATCTCTCTAACACACAGACATAACCTTTCACATTTCAGTTGAATTTCATGCAAATCAAAAGTTTATAAGTTTATAGGCATATAGACTAGCCATGAAATTAATAACAGTACTATGCTAAATGTTAAAATAAAATGTAATATAAAGAATTGAAATGATTGTACAAATATATACAGCTTCAGTACCTACTGGCACCTTGCAGTGAAAAAGATAGTCCTGTGAACGAAGGGCGTTGCCACCAGTCACTCCTACAAAGATAAGCAGCTTGATATGTTGGGAAAAGGCAAGAAGACCTTTGGTAAATAAAAAAGGGGCTGCGCCTGGCTAGTGGCGCAGGCTCAGCCAAAACTTGCTGTTTGCTGGAAGTGCTTGGCTTTTCAAATGCTGATAAAAGTCAGTGGTCTGGGGTGGGGATGGGGACTGAAGCCTCCCCCCTTCCCCTCGACCGCCCCCTTAGGAGTTCATGTTGTTGTAGGAGAAACACTCCTTAAGTCCTTCAAATACAATTAATTGAAAAGATATCTACAAAAACAAACAGTGAAACAAATGTAAACAAAGTAAAATATAAAGATAACATTAAGTAGACTTTGCTTAATCCTTTGCCACTGTGCACATGGAGTAACCACAGATACTCTCTCCTTAGTATGACTTCACTGCACAGGTGCTTGTAGTGATGGAGCAGCAGGTCAGTCTGGCCCTGAAGACCCCAAACCCTTACAGGCTGTCCAAAGTAATGCCCGTCTGGGTGGGGCCAGCCACATCATTTTCTACTACATGCTGAAAAATAGCAGCTTGTGGTTTTACTGAAATGACAGGAAATTGTAACAGGATGTACTGTACCTCTGGGGCAAAGGTCTTCAACACTTGGATTATAAATACACCACTTCGCACACATGCAGACCTTTCAGCCCGGCTACACAAAAACCCAACGCTTCTTACTCTACTGCAAACCTTTGCTAATTGATATACATTCAGGATATACATTTTAGCACATTGACAACCAAGTTTGTCTGTCAGAGTCTGTTAATACAACATCCTGAAATGCTTTGACCATTTCCATGTCTGGCAAAAGAAATGTTGCAGATGACACATCAACACAATACTGTTTTAATGTACATTGCATCAGTGGTGTCATGTGTCTTTGTTGTGTTCTTGTTTTCTTGTGTAAATAAGTATGCGAAATGACGTCATTGCAAAGACCATAAAAATGGACGCTTTTACTTTCGTGTTCACTTCTGCAAAACTGAAATCTGAAATCTGAGGTAGATTAGCTGTCGGGAGAGAACAACACCGACACACACAAAGATTACCAAATGTGATATACCTTTTAAGTGTGTTGACCCGCTTCAATTCATGCATATAAAATCAGAAATCACACAATATAAGTCAGAAAATCACACAACACATGAATACACTTTGAACTTTAAAGATCCTTCCGGGCATGCATATATTTTGAGTGGTTGAAGTGATCTTCATGTATTGGTATACATGTGGAGGGTTTTGGACATCAATTGCTGCTCCTGCTTTCGTCGCCGTCTGTCATTGACTACTAGCATGTACCTTTTACCATATACACTTTTGATCATATCAACATAGTCCAAGACCCTCTAAATGGTCCCTCGGGTGTGGGAATGTGTCCCACTGGAGTAGTGATTGTTTTTCTTACGTTGTTTTCTGCACATACTTTACAATCATTGAGCTGATTATCAATCATTGTTTGCTGTCAATGGCTGACTGTGATTGTCTAACACCTTGTTTGAGCCAAACTGATTTTTCAGACACTGGCGTTGTCGAATGTCGAGTAGTTCAGAAAAGGTCTGGTTGTGGTGGACCGGGTCCATCTACTACCAGAGTTTGCATATTATATCCTAACTTTTGGCTGCTAAGTCAGCTAAGTAGTTACCTTCTGCCTGTATCCCTCCTACGGTGCTACGCCCTTTAACCTCAACCACAGCCAATCTAGTAGAAAGGGAAATTGCAGCCAGTAAATCCAAAATCAAAATTTGACAGGATATAGGTTTACCATTAACCGATTTTAAACCCACGCTGTTACCAAAGTTTAACAAATCATCTACTACACCGAAAGCATAACGCAAAGGGTTTAATAAGGTGACATGTCCTAGTTAAGGCCACCAGTTCCACTGCTTAAGCCGACATGTCTGAGATCTATGCTATCCTCCACCTTTCAACCCAAATGGTTTCTCCTGTCATGGTTTCATCTTCTCGTCACTTTATGATCAAGTGAGTCAGCGCTCAGTGACTTGGCCAAGTAATCGTGACTGTGCCTGCCTTAGGTTGTCCCGAGGTTTCACGGTGGGATCTTACCCGTCACAGGCTAACCAGCCTTCCCTACTGGCCTGTTGCAGGATGACATGTATGATTCTTATGTTCAGCCCATAGGACAGGTGACTGTGGAGGAGTAGAGACAGATATCTATGACAGCTATCCATGCAGTCCTGTGTATGCGTAATGGAGACACCACAGGACGTTGACGCTGTAGTTGTGACGCGGTGGTGGACGAAGCTAACAAATAAAGATTTTCAACACAGCATAATAGCATTAGGCGTTGGCGTTTGCAAGGTAAACCCAATACTTCCTGATGTCAATAAACAATCTAGCTTGTACATTAGATCCCTTCCCAACAGATTGCTGAAATACTTTTCAATGATTACTTTAACCAGGCTATTGCTCAAAAAGATGTTAACAACAAACAATGTGAACTACGTTGTTACTGAATAAAATGTACCTTGTAACTTTCATTCAAAGGTAAATAGTCAAATGAAGAGGAGAAATGGTATAAAAATGGTACAATACGGTGAGTGTTGTTCCAAAACTCCACTGTGTTAGCAGTAGCTCATTACCACAAGCTATATAATTATTTGTAAGTTGGCCACGGTAACACCCATATATATATATATATATATATATATATATATATATATATATATATATATATATATAGATATATATAGATATATATAGATATAGATATATATATATAGATATATATAGATATATATAGATATATATAGATATATATATAGATATATAGATATATAGATATATATAGATATAGATATAGATATATATATATATAGAACACTAGATGTGTTACAGCGGAGTCCAGAACGTCCTCACAGGTCGGCCATCTTACTCCAGGCAAGACGGTCGACCACAGGCGTCTCACCACAGGCAAGATCTCTGTACAGGGTGGGGGGTTTCAACATGCAGCCTTTCTTATAGCCTATTTGGAATAGGAAATATTGTAATCTACCTATTTTAGAACATTATTCTATTTTTGATTTTTTGATATTTTTTTTTTAAATTATGTAGTGTCATACATCTACATCTTTGACGTTTATAACAAACCAAACCGTTTGAAAATCGGATGAAATTTGAGCAAGTTATGGTTATCTAAATGTACATGTACCACACGTTATGGGGGACCGAGCCGCCTGGAGTAAGACGGCCGCCATGTGCGGACGTTCCACTCCGTTGGCCAGCAAGGCGGACGAGGCGTCTAGTGCTCTATATATCTATGGTAACAACTATCAAACCCACACACACACACACACGGAAGCACGTGCGCAGAAAACTTCCTGGACTACGACATGCAGTGCAGGTTTCTAGCAGTAAGGGAGCTGTCGTCTCCACCTGCTTGAACTCCATTCACATCACAGACACTTCTGTTGGCATGTTCAGACAACATTTGTCTGACCAAAGCAATTTAATAATTAAACAAATAAAACACAAAAACAAACAAAATGCGATCTATTTCAACAAAACACATGGAAAGCAAGATATGGCCATGACAACAGGGCGGGACTTATCCCATGTAGTCCACCCTCCCCCTTGGGGACACACCTACTGGCAACCCAGAGCAAACTTCACCCGTTTCTTTGAACTGTTTCAACACCTCACAATGGCGGTTTCAAAGCAACACAATGACTTGGACTTGGTTTATTGCTACACACGCAACATTGCGTATAGGTTTTTACATTGTGGTAACTGCAGGGTCCCTTTAGGGCGGGTCCCACTTCCTCAGTTTGGTGAGGAAGAGTCCCCAGCGCTGGTTGAGCCCTGGACTTCTGTGGACCAGCGGTAGAGGAGATAACTTCTGATTTAAATGAATAGTACCCAACTAAACCGAGCTGTTGGTCTGCTAATTGTCCCACAAAGCACAAAAACACTTTTACACACACAGTTATAAAACAAATACACAGAGAAAACAAATCAACAGAAAACACAAAAACAAATAACAGACACTAATACATAGTTGATCTCTACATGTGCACTTTCTATGTCCCAACATATCCTTAAATGTTCTAATGATCACAGCGCTTTCTTTATTATGTTTTATTCTAACCCCTCTAAGTCCTGCGATCCCCATGGACATACTGAGCCTGTTGTCCCTTTACCACTTTGCACTGTGAGGCGACCTTGTGTGTCTCCAAAGGCACCTTCAAATAAAATTATTATTATTATTATTATTATTATTATTACTCTGCTTTATTGTCCTCTTCTCCGGGCCTCCTCCCTTTCCCTCTGCTCCCCGTCTCTCTTTCCCTCTGCTCCCCGTCTCCCTTTCCCTCTGCTCCCCGTCTCCCTTTCCCTCTGCTCCCCGTCTCCCTTTCCCTCTGCTCCCCGTCTCCCTTTCCTCTGCTCCCCGTCTCCCTTTCCCTCTGCTCCCCGTCTCCCTTTCCCTCTGCTCCCCGTCTCCCTTTCCTCTGCTCCCCGTCTCCCTTTCCCTCTGCTCCCCGTCTCCCTTTCCCTCTGCTCCCCGTCTCCCTTTCCTGTCTCCCTTTCCCTCTGCTCCCCGTCTCCCTTTCCTGTCTCCCTTTCCCTCTGCTCCCCGTCTCCCTTTCCCTCTGCTCCCCGTCTCCCTTTCCCTCTGCTCCCCGTCTCCCTTTCCTGTCTCCCTTTCCCTCTGCTCCCCGTCTCCCTTTCCCTCTGCTCCCCGTCTCCCTTTCCCTCTGCTCCCCGTCTCCCTTTCCCTCTGCTCCCCGTCTCCCTTTCCCTCTGCTCCCCGTCTCCCTTTCCCTCTGCTCCCCGTCTCCCTTTCCTGTCTCCCTTTCCCTCTGCTCCCCGTCTCCCTTTCCCTCTGCTCCCCGTCTCCCTTTCTCTTCACCACATTTCTCTCTTTCCCTTCTTTCACTTTTTCTAACTTTTCTTACCCCTTATCCCTTCTTCTAACTTTCTATTTGGGCCCTCTGCTTGAACGATCACTATCACTTTCTCCATCGCCGTCCCACTCGTCACTATTATCGTCACTAATCCACTCTCTTGCTACTTCCTTAACTTCTTTGGACCAGTCCATGTGTATAGGTGGGCCTTTCCCTCCATGTGGTCCATAATCCCTGCTGTTTCCTTCATCCAGCTGTACTTTTCCTTATCTACTTTTAGTACGTTTTTTTTTTATCCCTACTTACCATTTCCCTTACTATCTTCTCTCTCTGCCTTCATTGCACTCCTTCTTTTTGGAACACGGCTAATACTCATTTTTCTCTCTTCCCTTTTTATTTTAGTTATTTTCCTTCCTGTTTTGTTAACCTTGTGATTTCTCAGCATTACTTCCATGTCCCGGCACATTTCTGCATCGAATGTCCCTTCCTTTGGCCATCTAATGCCTGTTTAGCTGTTCTTCTCTCCCATTTTTCAGAGATCCCTTTTATCTCATCTTTAAGCAGATTACAGTCCCTACCTAAAATGTCTACTGCTGTTAGCGACATATTTATTTTCCTAAGTGTACAAACACTGTATTTTTAAGCAATATTTATTTTTTGTTTAATTTGACTCTTTACTTTAAACCTTTTTCTTTGTCTCTGCCAATTGATACGCGCTCCCCTCCCAACTTTGCTGACTCCCACTCCTCCACTAGCCTGAGTCTCCTTGGGGTGTTTCTCCCTCCAGCCTCTCTTCTGATCACAGTGACACAACAGGTGACACAGCAGGTGATGCAGCAGCGGGCAGTGCCGTAACTATCGACGGATAAAAAAAACAAAAAACAATCAGTCCCCCCCAGCACCCCCCAGGCCGGAGGTACGGAAGTGTTAACTGCAGGTCCGCCAGACTAAATGTCTCCTTCTTTCCCACTGCCATCAGGCTGCTAAACAACGCATAGGAGATTATAATCATGGACTACCTTGTTATCTTGTACATTTTATTTTGTATATATTGTATATTTTTTAGTATTGTACATTTTACATTGGTTGGCATTCTGCAGACAACAAAGCAAGACTTTAATTGTACAGGGAAACATGTTTTTCTACTGTGCATATGATAATAAACACTTTGAATCTTGAATCTTAAATGTAAATGTAGTTAATTCTGACAGATTTTCCTTTCCTGTCAGGTTGAGCTGCCCTTGCTTTAACAACATGCAGTATATTGACTTCATGTGGCGGAGCCAGGACGTAGCTAATGGGTAGGCCTGCAAACATCTGGGTGGGCCTGATTATTTTCTCCTGGACCGGCCCACAACAGGGTCGTTGACCGACGGGGGGGGGGGGGGGGGGGGGGGGGGGGGGGGGGTGTAACAGTTTTAATGTCCACAAGAAACAGAAATAACAATTAAACATTGAAAGCAGAGTCTATGGTAATTCGTATGAATTATCATTAAAACAAATATATAGCCTAGGCCTATATATTTTTTTTTTTCATGAATCTTAGGCTACTGAGTGGGCAAGCTGTCAATCTGCGTGGGCCTGTGCCCACCCAGGCCCACCCATAGATCCGCCCCTGGTATACTATATTGACTTCATGTGGAGGAAGAGGTGGTAGTCCGTATCCTCTCTGACATGCATGAGCTTTTCACCACATGCGCTGTTGCATTCTGGTCCACATTTCCTTCCTGCCAGAATGAGCTGCTGAGGTGTCGTTGAGTGCGGCTCGTCTTGGGGTGAGGAGCAGGTGTGACAGCGTCGTGCTGAGTGGGCGGCTCCGCGTGTCGGACCGCTGGCTGCGGGACCTGGAGGAACCTGGAGGAACCTAGAGGAACCTAGAGGAACCTGGAGGAACCTAGAGATGCCCCATGTCCCTGGGCCACCGGGACCCTCTACGACGCGGACGGACCAAGTCTAGAGATATCCCGGTGAGGTCAAGTTTAGCCCGCGCGTCCAGTCCGCGGTACCGGACCTCCAACTCCGTAGTCCGGATGGGACCCGACCGCCCCAGGAGCGACATGCCGGCGGCGAAGCGCTTCATGTACAAGGGGCCGGTGATTGCGGGTCTGGTTTTCACAATGCTGTACACTGTCCACAGGTAGGCCCCCCTGGGGACCCCACACAGCGCCCTGGGGGACCCCCCCGGTTCTGGCTTTGTTTCTTTGATAAACTTGGCCTGGTGCCTTGGCTGGCGTCTTGAGAAACGTCAGTAATAATATCTTTAATAATAATATCGTTCATAATAATGTCTTTAGTAATCATATGTTTGATAATGTTTAATAATAATATCTTTAAATATAATGTCTTAACAGCAAAACCGCTGGCGGTAAACTTCCAGTAACCCTTATTTCGCTTGTAAGCGTTGGTAGGTTTCAAAGTGAAACTAATAAAACAGTGCTTTTTATTATTCGTTATTATTCGTTATTTAACAAAGTAATAATCATGATAATAATATTAACTCGTAGAAACCCGTCCTCTCTGGCACAGTAACTTCGGTTTCGTCCGGTCTGGCCCTCAGGGGCCTCCGTAGGAGCAAGATATAACGTGTTGCAAACGTTAAATAACACGTTTAGTAGATGTGTGATTGATCTGTGGTTGAGACGTCGCTTGAAGGAAGTGGACGAACAGAGGAAGTCATATGTAAATATGAAATAGGCCTATATATATATATATATATATATATATATATATATATATATATATATATATATATATATATATATATATATACACACATACACACATTGAAATAAGCTCCAGCTTTACCAACAAAAGTAAATATAGGCCTAATCCAATAATATGTATTATTCTGCATAATGAGTACTTTGGTACTTTGGAAGTTTTACTTCAGTAGCATTTTCAACGCAGGACTTGTACTTGTAACAGTATTTCTACAGTACTACTTTCACTGAAGTAAAGTTATTAAGTAGTTATCTGAGCTAACATCTCAGGTGATATAATTACAGTTAGTGGTGAGTTGTGTTTCTATGATTATCCAGCTGGTGTTGGCCTACTAACCTCTGGTGGACTTCTAACTCTGTTCTACCTAGACAACTGCCGGACAGACCTACTCTGACCCCACCGCCCTACCGACCTCCACCCTGCCTCTGTCCACAAGCAGGTGAAGTACCAGGTGTTCATGTAACGATACCCATGATTTTGTGGAAACGGTGTGCGGCGGTTCCTTTAATAAGGGTTACAAAGGTCGGTACATCTTCATCTCTCACTCATCTCTTCCTCTGCCCCCCCCCCCCCAGACCCCGGGAGAGAGAAGGTACCCCTAGTTGACGTCAAAGGAACACACACCCTGCTGATCTCAGCCTACCTTGACCTCCGCCAAACCATACGAGAGGTTAGGTCAAGTCCAATACTGCCAATAATCCTACACAATACTACACACCAACACTTGAGTGCTGCACTCGATAAAACAGTGCTACACTGCAATATAACAGTATACACTCTGATACTGCAGTACTACACACCAATACTGCAGTAACACATCGCAAGCTTGCCGAGCCTAAGGCTCAAACATGTGTTGACTTCTGCATCTAGTTTCTAGGAAGTGAATAACAGATAACATCTCTTGATGTTGTACCGGCATTATACGTGTGGTCATGAGTTTGTGTTCCATGCAAAACTATGAAGAAACAATGAAAATACACAATGTGCCCAGTTGACTTTATATCATCGAATATATATCATTATATCATATATATCATCAAAAAGGTGACACATAAATGAATGCGCGTGTAAGAGGCATGTATTTGCTGTCACTGTGTGCCGTCAGGTCCGTATCATCGCCGTGGCTCTGAGAAGCGAGCAGGCGGCCTACCGCTGCCACCTCTGTTGCCAGGGGCAACGACACAACACCATTGGCAATGCCTATGTCCACAAGGACCACTTTGAGTTTGATTATGGGACGATGGACATCTTCTGTCTCCTCCCCGCCGAGTGTCCTGACCCCTCCCATGTGGCGGTGAGCGTAGTGGAGGCCCCCGCAGGTAAGACAGAGGACCTACACCCCATTACACAACATTACCATACATTATGTTACATTATGCTAACGTTATGTTATGTTACGCTCTGTAATGCACTGCAATGTTACGCTGTTACGTGGCATTCGTTATTTTACGTTACATTATGTTACATTATGCTGTTACGTTACATTCAATTATGCGATGTTGCATTACTTTATGCGTTTATGCATTACTTAGTGAGGCTGGGAAGCTGGGGAGCGAGGTTAGGGAGCGAGGTTAGGGAGCGAGGCTGGGTAGCTGGGGAGCGAGGTTAGGGAGCGAGGTTAGGGAGCGAGGCTGGGAAGCTGGGAAGCGAGGTTAGGGAGCGAGGCTGGGTAGCTGGGTAGCTGGGGAGCGAGGTTAGGGAGCGAGGCTGGGAAGCGAGTCTGCGTAGCTGGGGAGCGAGGCTTGCGTGCGTGTGTGTTTAGGTGCTGGCAGGTGTTACATTTAGGAGTAGGAAGGAGATATGTTGTGTGTACAATGATATGTCTCTGTGACTCTGTTTCAATAGAAACCTTAATTTCCCTTTTGGCTTTTTCTTAATTTAATGTTGTACTTCCTCAACGATAATATTACTGTGCAGAATCACATGGGTAGATGGGAAGCGAGGCTGGGACCCACACTACACGACAATCAGAGCCGACTTAGTCTAAAGCTAAGTCTTGAGCTAAGTCTGACGTTAAGTTTTAAAGGGGCTATAGACGATATATTTAGCAACAAGATGTCACACTAGAGCACCAACATCTCAAACCACAACCATTGGGAGTGTTCTTCACCTTCTTAACTCATCTCATGCACGGCGCGTGTTATCATGGACGCGCGGCCGGACCAAACACCAAAACAAAGAAACTAGAAGTTCAGATTACAACACACACAAAGGGAGGGTGACCTCATTCTCTGGTCAGGACGCCATTACTCCACTATATCTCTACATAGCCAATAGTTGTCTGCTGCTATATTAATGTTCAGGATATCATCTATAGCCCCTTTAAGCTACGTCGGTTGGTCTGGTGTTCTGGTCTGGTGGTCTGGTCTGGTCTGGTCTGGTGGTCTAGTCTGTTGGTCTGGTGGTCTGGTAGTCTAGTCTGTTGGTCTGGTCTGGTCTGGTGGTCTGGTCTGGTCTGTTAAGACAAAAGAATGCTGGGATGTTTTATTTTGGGGGTTCCTGATTGGCCCAACCCTGCTTGTGACAGAGAAGGAGCTGAGGTATCTGGAGGTCCAGAACAGGGAGCCAATCAGCGATGACTTCCCTCATGACTTCACCGTCTGCATCTCCACCATGTTCGACTTCAGCAATGTGCTGCAGGTGCTGTATGGACTGCACTTCCTGTGCTTTTCTATTCTACTTTTTGTTCAGTTGATGGTTTCCTCCTGAAGTAAGTAAGCTCAGACCCCCGTACTCACACATAGTGTGTGTACATAATGTGTGTTGGTGTGTGCGCATGTGTGTGTGTGTGTGTGCGTGCGTGTGTTAAGGTAATGGCAGGTGTTACATTTAGGAGTAGGAAGCAGATACGTTGTGTGTACAATGAGATGTCTCTGTGACTGTTTCATTAGAAACTTTAAGTTCCTTTTAGCTTTTTGCTTATTTATCATTTCATTGAGTACTTCTTCATAACATTACTGTGTAGAAGAACGTTGTTTCCCACAACTCTGCCCATTCTGCGGCAGGAACAACACCTCTAGTTAAAGCCCCAGGGAACAGAGAGAGAGATATTGTATTGATAGCCTATTGGTTATGATCGGTTCTATATTGTATTGATAGCCTATTGTTTATGATCGGTTCTATATTGTATTGATAGCCTATTGTTTATGATCGGTTCTATATTGTATTGATAGCCTATTGTTTATGATCGGTTCTATATTGTATTGATATCTTATTGTTTATGATCGGTTCTATATTGTGTGCCAATGGAGGTTTCACTTTAACAAAATGGATGAGCCATAGCAGGAAGGTGTTAATGTCCATCCCCGAAGTAAGAAGTGAAAGACTTGGATCTAAGCCATGACACTCTACCAGTCGAGAGGGCTCTCGGCGTACAGTGGGATACAGAAACAGATACCTTCACCTACAGCATGAAGCTGCAAGACAAGCCGATGACCAGAAGAGGCATTTTATCCATCGTCAACTCTATCTACGACCCCCTCGGTTCCTGGCACCAGTCATCTTGCCCGCTAAACTCCTGCTGAAAGACCTTTGTGAAGAGCAACATGGTTGGGATGAGAACATTGGTGAAAAACATGCTGACGATTTGAAAAGATGGATAGAAGACGTTAATCACCTCTCTGACTTCCATGTGAACAGGTGCTTGAAACCTTCAGACTTTGGATGTACTGCCACAGCGCAGTTACATACTTTTTTAGATGCCTCAGAGTACGTGTATGGCACTGTGTCTTATCTGCTGCTAGAAAACAAGCAAGGCAAGAAACATTGTTCTTTTCTGATGGGGATGTCAAGAGTGGCCTCACTCAAACAGGTCACAATCCCCAGACTCGAGTTGACAGCAGCAGTCGTTGCGGTGAAGATAGACAAGATGTTACATCAAGAACTTCAGGTTCCACTGCAACAGTCTATCTTCTGGACAGACAGCACAACAGTGCTTAGGTACATTGACAATGAAACTGCTCATTTCAAAACTTTTGTTGCAAACAGAATCACACTGATCCGAGAAGCCACCAAGCCATCTCAATGGAAGTATGTTAGAACAACAGAAAATCCTGCAGATCAATCCAGCAGGGCCCTGGAGGCCAATAATTTGGTGCAAGGGGGAACATGGATTAATGGACCGCTTTTCTTGCTGAACAATGAATGTGATTGGCCGAAACAACCTGTTCAAAGGAAAGAAAGCCTTCAAGATGATCCAGAGGTCAAGAACACAGTTAGTCAACCCCATTAAAGTTGAAGATAATGTCGAACCAATGAACAAACTGATCAACTATTACTCTGGCATAAACTAAAAAGATCAGTGGCCTGGATTCTAAAACTAAAGGAAACGTTGTGGCAATTAAAAGAGGAAAGAAAAGAGTTCTCAAGAACAATCAATCAAACTGAAAAGGATCCCGAAAAGCAAAGGTCAAAGTTAGACGGGCATATGTAGAAATACAGAACGACAACTGAAAATAAACCACTTAACTTGGACGATCTGGTCACTGCAGAATCAGAAATAATTCAGTTCAGCCAAAGACTGCAGTTCAGAGAAGAAATCAAAGCTCTGCAGAAAAGCAAACAAGTCAGTCGCAACAGTCAGCTGTTCAAACTAGATCCAATTCTTCAAGATTTGAGAGTTGGCCAAAGACTCAACAAGTCGGCCATGCCAGAGAATGCCAAACATCAAGCAATTCTCTCTAAGCACAGTAAAGTTGCCACACTGATCTTGAGAGACATACACCAAATAACAGGACACTGTGGACGCAGTTATGTATTGGCACAACTAAGATGCAAGTACTGGATCCCACAAGCCAATTCTGCAATCCGCAGGCTAATCAACAAGTGTGTACATACACATACAAACATCATATTAAAAGAAAAACCGTCACACCTGGATGTTTTGTAACATAGGAGAGTACTGCTTCATACGTGTGAAAATAATACATGCAGTCAGCAACATCAACTCTGTTTCCACGAAAACAGACTATGAACTATTATTGTGCACTTTTATTATTAACTGTGTGTGTGTGCGTGTTTCAGCTGATCCAGAGCATGGAGATGCTGAGGCTTTTGGGAGTGACCAAGGTGGTCGTCTACAAGACGAGCTGCAACGCACACACACAGAAGGTCCTGGATTATTATGAAAGCACAGGTAGACACACACATACACAGGTAGACTAAAGACTAATTATGAATCATATCTGCTACTGTGTACTAGCCTGATATCAGACAACAGATAGAGTTGTCAACAGGTTACTCCATGTCCCTCTTCAGTCTGACTGCCTCCACTCTAATCGGTTTCCGTGGTGGAGAAACCACCATTTCTTGTCATGATGCCAGACCAGAAGCAATTGACTCGGTGGTGTGATCTGCAATTTGATGTTCCCGGTGTACGGTCTGTGATTGGTCATGCTTGCATGTCAATCAAGGCGTCTTCCTGACAAGGAGGCAGTTCTTGACAGTTACTGTGTCCAAGCCTGCCACAGGCTTCAGGGTGGACTCTGAAGGTTGTTCCGTCCAGCAGGTTTCATGGACGTGATTGCGTGGCCGCTGTCCAGCCGCCTCAACGTGTCACGGGGTTGGCAGCCCGCGGTCAGCCCGGGGCAGCTGCACTACTACGGACAGGTCGCCGCGCTCAATGACTGCATGTACCGCTACATGTACCTCAGCCGCTACATTGGCCTGCACGACATAGACGAAATCATCATCCCGCAGGCAGTGGACAGGTGCTACCACAACACACAGTTTATTAGTGCCGGCCATTGATTGGCTATTAATAGCCAATTACGCGCTTACACATCGCAGCATCAAGTAGGGGTGGGAATCTTTTGGCACCTCACGATTTGATTACGATTCAGAGGTCAACGATTCGATTCTAAACCGATTATCGATGCATCTCAATGCAACAATTTTTTTATGTACATTTTCATGCGTGATTTTTAAATATATATACATCTGAGTTTGCTACTCAGAGTTTGCTAATCACTTCCTACTACTTTTGTGATATTCATTAAAGACAATCAACAGATGAATTACCTTCTCTATATTTTATTAGAGAAAAAGCTTTTCTTGTCACAAATATGACTTTCTATGAACAATGCAGCTTGCATTTTAACACAATATGGAAGTATTTATTTATTTTTATTTTCTTTTTAATCTTTCTTTTCTATGTCATTAAAGAAAAGAAAGGAGAGTTTTCTGTAGTGCTCAGCTAGCCTAGTCCTAACTAGACCTTTGTACTCATTTCATTCATACTAAAGGTCTAGCAGTGCTGTAGAGACAAACGATGTCTCACTTGAAGGCGGGTGCTGTTGAAGTTTAAAACCTATTGGCTCTGCCCAGTGCCACTCTGGATCTGCCTTAACCAATCGCTAACGTTTGGTCGTGACGTATTTCATGCGCCAGAAACCACGTTGCGCGCAGTATACAAACGGCAGATGCAGTGAGCATTAGCATTAGCATTAGCATTAGCCTGGTTCCGCCCGCCTCCGTACTTCCGCTCAATAACTGAAATTCGCGCACGACCTCTACGTCACTGTTCTCAGGCCGCGCCTCCTGTTCGCTGATTGGAAGGCACATTTGAGGGAAAAGAAATCGTTCTAACATAGTAGCATCGCCAGACCTAGTACTGAAGTGAAATGAAAATTGAGCGGAAGTACGTAGGCGGGCGGAGCCAGGCTAGTGCTCAGCAGCAGGCGAACAGAATGTTGCAGCACCCAAACTAATTTAATTTTTAAAATTCCGATTATTAACTTATATGCATTGACACGGAATCGTTCTAGAGAGAATCGCGATGCATCGAAGAATCGATTATTTTTCCCACCCCTAGCCTCCAGCATGATTGGTCAAAACAAATATGAAGCGAAAGAAAGTGAACCACCCCGTTCACCCAGATCTGAGTTGGTCTGCCATCAGATTAGATAGATTATTGATCTGAAGTCTTGCGAGACGATCCCAGGAAACTTCTGTCTTCTGTCTTCCCACCAGCTGGAAGGACCTGATGCCGCTGCTGGAGCAAACCCACAAGGTGGACCGCGGCTACATGTTCGAGAACTTTGTGTTCCCCATCTCTATCTTCGGGGCCCCACCCACCCACGCCGGCCACCAAGGGAAAGGCTGGCCGCAGGTAGAGGGGGTCAATATCCTGGACCACCTGTACTACGAGCCCCTCGACACCCAGAGCTTCCACAACTTCAAGATCCTGGTGAACCCGCGCGCCGTGCGCATCACCAGCGTGCACGGCCTGCCGGACTCAGCGCACGGATGTGTACGGGTGCCCAGCGACGTGGCACGCATGCACCACACCAGGTACATGCAGGTTTCCTTTTATTCATTCATTAAACTAGTGCAGTGCCCGCTCAAAACGGGCCAGTTCGGAACGGGCTGACTGCTTGTGCAGTGGATGGGGGATGGTTATGTGGAGTGTGTGGTTGATAGCTGGTCTACAGCCTCACCTGGCCCGAGTCAGACTGATTAGACTCTGGGGCTGGGTGAGGCTGCACACCTGGTGGTACATGGGAGTTCATGGCCCCCAGGATAAACCAGCTATCAAGCAGATGTTACACGCTGCCGTGTTTGGTACACATGGCAGCGTGTAACATCTGCTCGGCTTGTACCATCTCCAATAAATGGATTTATTCCCATTTATACTCTACCTGTGTCTTGTGTCTGAATGGCCCAGAAAAGCCACTCGTGGCATGTAGCAGGGGTAAACTGCTACATACACATTTAGAGATCTATGTTTCACACATTTTCAAATCTGACTATAGACAAACGGAGTGAGATAGAATTACACCACTCACATTTGTAAATAGTTGTGCTACAATAATTGGTGTGTGTGTGTTCCAGAGCGCCGGTTAAGACTGGACTGAAGCCAGAGGAACTGACTTTCGACGGGCGTCTGCTGGACTACAGAGACCGTCTTGTCCCCGCGGTCAACGCCGTCCTAGAGAAGTCAGGGCTCCTCCAGCCAGACCCCATACCCAACCATGAGCACCTCACACTGGGTGACTGAATGTATGGGGGGGAGGACATTGAGCCATGATAAGAGTTTTCTGTAGAGGGACAGGAAAGGGCAACGGATGTAGCTTTGTTTGGACAGGATTGTGGTCTATGATAACTTTGCAATCATTCTTTGTTGGTATGTCCTGGCTCTTACTTTGATATTCTGCGCTTAGTATTTTTGCACATCATAGAGGCCACGCCTGCCCAGGTACTACCAAACCACACAAGCGGGGGGAGGGCAGAAACTCTAGAGGCCGCGTATCTGTTAGATATCCAGCTAAGAGTCGCTCCACGCGTGAATGATACAATTCCCCTCCATTTGCTTCATAGATAATATACCTAAAGCTAAACAAATAAAGTGAGTTAAAAGCGATCCTGTGTCGGCGGCCTTCTTCCTCTAAGAACATCACAACAAATCCTTACTCTACTGATAGTGGTTTACTGTTGTCCTTTCTCCTAACAAATGTACTTATTGTAAGTCACTTTGGACAAAACTGTTTGCTAAATGCCCTCAATGTAAATGTATTTCCACACAGTATTTTAGAAACGACTGCAATTTGGCTTTCTTTTGTATTAAGATTCACCCACTCCAGAGAACTTTGTGCAAATGGTGTTCAAATTGCAATTGAAAAGTGTATTGTTTGTTGTACAGCTTGTTGCATGCATGCAACACTCCATATTTTTTTCCTGTTTGCATCCAGACATGCTAGCTAAGGTTTACATGTGTTTGGGATTATGCAAATGAGATTTCTGATGGGATGATATGTCAAGTGGGATGCATTAGTTATTCTACTAATGCATGTAGCTATAAAATGCAGCTTTCTCTTAATATTAAGTTAATATTAAAATGAATGTTAAATTCCCTGTTGTACCACATCCGGTTGTAAATTCCGTTGCGGTGGGCACAAAAAGTTAATTAAAAATAATTTAACTTTGGACGGCAATGCCGTCTACTGTTGCCGGTATTTTCTGCCGGCCTCACCTCATTTTACCATCCTGCTCTCGTCATCTAAACTGATATCCGGTTTGCCGTCTGCCTGCCTCCGATTTCTTTTCCATGAAATGTGCCTTCCAATCAGCGAACAGGAGGCGCGGCCTGAGAACAGTGACGTAGAGGTCGTGCGCGAATTTCAGTTATTGAGCGTAAGTACGGAGGCGGGCGGAACCAGGCTAATGCTAATGCTCACTGCATCTGCCGTTTGTATACTGCGCGCAACGTGGTTTCTGGCGCATGAAATACGTCACGACCAAACGTTAGCGATTGGTTAAGGCAGATCCAGAGTGGCACTGGGCAGAGCCAATAGGTTTTAAACTTCAACAGCACACGCCTTCAAGTGAGAAATCGTTTGTCTCTACAGCACTGCTAGACCTTTAGTATGAATGAAATGAGTACGAAGGTCTAGTTAGGACTAGGCTACCTCCGTAGACCGCGGAGGCCGAAACGCTCCTGTCGCCTAGCAACCTTGACAGCTGCAGGTGACAATCAGGACACGGCTAGAAACAAAGTCTTATCTTATTGTAACAACCGTTAGTTGACGTACTTCATATGGCTAATGTCATTTAACTTTGGCAACATAATACCCTAACCTTACTTTCGTATTAAAAAAATGTTTAAAAAACAGTCATCCTCGGCCGCTGGGATGGATGGGGACGCCACTTTCAATCCAGTCATCACCGGCGCGCAATGCATCTTGGGATAGGTTTGACGCGAAGGATCCGTCCGTTGGGTCCTTAACAGGCTGGCCTCGTGGCGCCAGAATGGAGACCTCTAGCTTGCAGACCGTTATCCACATGAGGGTTCGTACCGATAAACAACAAAATACTGATTCATTTTGACTGACGGCAGTAAATTTATTTGGCAGCTAGGTAGGTCTAGCACGGCTCCGTCGGCTTTTTGGTGCTGGAAACACAAAATCTGTCAGACCAATCACAGCGTGAGGGGCGGAGTCGGAAGCCAGGTTACCATGACGACAGAGTTGCGACGGTTCTGTGTTAGAGGTAAACAACGGCTGCTGTTGCTGGCGAACGGCTGTCTCTCCACTCGGCTTTGGCCGCGACTCTTCAAGACTTGAAGATAACATTTTATTTGAGAAAAGAACAAAGAACGGCACTGAAGTCTTTCCTCGAAAATAAATATGTATTGGGAGTTTTGATTAATTACGCAGTCAGAGCCGTCGCTCTGACTACGTCACCTTCTTCGTTGCTCTGATTGGACTGCCAATGGAGCTGAGCCAGACCTTACATCTTTCTGATGTGGGTCTGGCTTGCCAGGCTAGGTGATTGCATTTATGCTTCAAAAATCATAAAAGTAGTGTTCAATGGTGAATATTATCTAGCTTAACAAAACGTGAGTATCATAAACGTTTGTTTGCCACAAAGCTTATTTTCTGCAATAATGCAAATTCCAATGGAAAAAAACCCATTGGCTTGTTGTCAAGGGAACACAGGAGCTATGGATGTAGCCGTGTTCTAGGGCGAGAACACGATAACTTACCTAATTAGTATGCAAGAATTCGCTCCCTGATTGGTTCGATCCTTGAAGCATGCTATTTCCGTTTCCTACAGTCATAGCGTAGCCGGGACATTTCCTAACCCTAACCCTAACCCTAACCTAACCATAACCTAACCATAACCATAACCCTAACCATAACCCTAACCCTAACCATAACCCTAACCATAACCATAACCCTAACCATAACCCTAACCTAACCATAACCCTAACCATAACCCTAATCATTAAAACGCAACCTGAATCATTAAAACGTTAACAAACATTTAAAAAAAGCCATCGCAAACAATTTCCCGCTCTCAAGAAGGCATTGAGACCGGCGACGAAACGCGCAGGCGCATCATGAGAACCAATGAAGAAGCCCGATTCTTAACATGTTCTGGGTACCGTGTTCTCGGCATAGACATCTTATACATAGACGGCGCATCGAGCGCTACTGCCTACTGGCGCTGACGAGACGCGGGGCCGACATCTTGGAGTGGTGATCCGCTCCACTCAGTGTCATTCGTCAGCGCATATAATTAATCATACCTCACTGAATACCACTGATTTTCACGCGGTTTTTTGTCATATGTGTAGCTATGATAAAGGACACATGTTTTGGCGTGTAATATTATTTTCACAAAATATAACCAATAGTACGGTATAATGTTAAATCTTACTTGTGAAATGTAATCCCGCGATTTCTATTTTCGACCGTCCGCTCATTTGAGCAGGAATACGCTGAACAGCAGCTCGGCATCCATGTTTTCTTCTCCTGGCCATACGGTCAACTGTCAATCTATGCTGCTCCCCTCCCCCATCACCACTCCAAGATGGCCGCCGAATTTCTCGCGCCACAGCAGCCAATGCTCCGTCTATGTATAAGATGTCTATGGTTCTCGGTATCTGAAATACCTCGAACACAGGGAGACGCTAACTTCCGGGTTGGCCTACAGAAATACGTCATCAGAGAGAGAGAGAGAGAGAGAGAGCGCTTTTTTTATTTTTACAAGTCGAGCGGACTATTTAATATCTCCCGTATGCAGGCGTTGCCAAGCAACGTGGCCATAGCGTCTTCATAGCGTCAACGTCTTTCCTAAGTGTAAATTGGTCCGTGTACGAAGTATAATTAATTTACAGTTGTTCACGTTGTATAATGAAAAAGGCCAGTTTCGGGGGTATTGCCTAATTTCATTGTCCGAGACGTGCAATGCAATTCAGCGCGCCAAAGCGTCAGCTTGTTCCATTATCCAAGTTGTACAATGAAAATTGAACAAGGAAGTGGAGAGCCGGAAACAGAGACAGCTCGCCTTCAAAGTAAAGCTCGCCTTATAAGTAAAAGTCGTGCGTTTTGAAGCGTGAATTTAATTTAAGGAGAGCTAAACTAAATAAATAAACAAATAGCCTCAATCAGGGGTCCTCAACTGATAGAGAGATGGAGCGGGGACCCCCTACTTATGTTGTGTAAAATTGTGTTTTATATTAAACTGGTCCTATAGTGCCATGTATAAATGTACCTTGTTATTGTGCATTCAATACTAAGATATTGAAATAATACACAGGTTCATATATTCATGTGCAAGGTACAGTGAGTAGGGTGGCCATGCCACTGCCATTCATAAACATAATGTAGCGTCCGCCAGGACGCGTTGGAAAGACGACGCAGTGGTGTTCAGCAAACAACATTTATTGTTGCAACAGAACAGGTTACTGTCGGCCGTAATCACGCCAAAACAACTCCAACATAAAGTTAGCCGTAACTCTCTCCTAATGTTCCTCGCGCTCAACCCAGGCTCGCTCACACACACACACACACACACACACACACACACACACACACACACACACACACGCACACACGCACGCGCACTCACACAGCCCTCATTCCGTCAAAAACTACAACACCACACCGGATCTAGAGCGGAAACAAAACAGGCACGCCGCACACACTTGTTTAAGAGTAGTAGACGTTACGTTTTGAGTGGATGGCGCGCGCGAGACGCCGAAATGGATACCAATAATATTCTGAATGGAAAGTTTACTTTTAAAAAGTTGCCAAATGGTTCCATTGACAAGACCAAAGTGATCTGTGTGTTTTGTCGTTGTGAACTGAGCTATCATCGCTGCACGTCCAGTCTGAAATACCACTTGATGGACTGCGGTCAAGCCAGCCGTTCCTCCGATCACCGTGGTCAAATGAGCCGCACTTATATTTCGAGTGTACAAATATTCTCAGCATTACGGTAGAAGCGGAGAAACCGCGTATTCACTTCCGGTTTTTCAAAATAAATGTATTAAGAACCGTAAGCTATAATTAAAACCTACATTTAAATGAAATATGTTGTATTAAAGTGTTTCATGCGCCCATGATGAATGAAAAACTTAATATCAAGTATCTTTATTGCAACAATGTGGAGAAATGCCAAACTAAAAGTCCCATATTTGTGCCTCCAAGTGGCATGTTTTGTTATATTTGAACTACTGTAAAATCACTTTGCTCAATATTCCCTGGCCATGGGTGGTATATTTGACTTGTACACATGTAGGACTACACCCACATGCAATATCAAGCATTTTTACTGTACCATTTTGGAGATATTCTACAATAAAAGTCCCATATGTGTACCTTCGGATAGCACAAAACTACTGTAAATCATACCACCCATAGTCAGGGAATATTGAGCAAATTGATTTTACAGCAGTTCAAATATATGCAATTGTGCTATCCGATGGGACTCATATGGGACTTTTATTGTTGAAGTTCTCCAAAATGGTACAGTAAAAATGCTTGATATTGCAAGTGGTATTTCAGACTGGACGTGCTGCGATGATAGCTCAGTTCACAACGACAAAACACACAGATCACTTTGGTCTTGTCAATGGAACCATTTGGCAACTTTTTAAAAGTAAACTTTCCATTCAGAATATTATTGGTATCCATTTTGGCGTGTCGCGCTCGCCATCCACTCAAAACGTAACGTCTACTACTCTTAAACAAGTGTGTGCGGCGTGCCTGTTTTGTTTCCGCTCTAGATCCGGTGTGGTGTTGTAGTTTTTGACGGAATGAGGCATAGACATATATACATAGACGCCTCATAGACTGACGCTGCCCGTTAGAGCTGACGTAGCAGCGCGGCCGCCATCTTGGTAGGGGGCCCAGTGCGCCCCCAGTGCATTCATTTCTATGGAGGAAGGCGTATCCCCAACTACAATAATAAGCATAACTCCCCGAATTTTTACCGGATTTTCACACGGTTTGGTTTGTTACAAATGGCAGAGATTTATTTATGATACAGGACGAATTCTTTTTTTTTTTTTTTTTTTTAATAATAAGAATTATTGTTCAATCTTACTTGTGAAAGGTAATCCCACGCGATCTGGTGTCAATACTGCGCCGTAAGCTGCACAACATACTGACATAGCTTGCTCTCCCGTTGACTCCTATGCTAGACTAGAGTGAGGACTCCCTACCAATATGGCGGCGACGCTGGGTTACGTTCCATCACGTCATGAGGCGTCTATGTATATATGTCTATGGAATGAGGGCTGTGTGAGTGCGCGCGCGCGCGCGTGCGTGCGTGCGTGTGTGTGTGTGTGTGTGTGTGTGTGTGTGTGTGTGTGTGTGTGTGAGCGAGCCTGGGTTGAGCGCGAGGAACATAGAGAGAGTTACGGCTAACTTTATGTTGGAGTTGTTTTGGCGTGGTTACGGCCGACAGTAACCTGTTCTGTTGCAACAATAAATGTTGTTTGCTGAACAGCTGCGTCGTCTTTCCAACGCGTCCTGGCGGACGCTACATTATGTTTATGAATGGCAGTGGCATGGCCACCCTACTCACTGTACCTTGCACATGAATATATGAACCTGTGTATTATTTCAATATCTTAGTATTGAATGCACAATAACAAGGTACATTTATACATGGCACTATAGGACCAGTTTAATATAAAACACAATTTTACACAACATAAGTAGGGGGTCCCCACTCCATCTATCAGTTTGGGGGTCCTTGGCCTGGAAAACGTTGAAGACATTGAGGCTATTTGTTTATTTATTTAGTTTAGCTCTCCTTAAATTAAATTCACGCTTCAAAACGCACGACTTTTACTTATAAGGCGAGCTTTACTTTGAAGGCGAGCTGTCTCTGTTTCCGGCTCTCCACTTCCTTGTTCAATTTTCATTGTACAACTTGGATAATGGAACAAGCTGACGCTTTGGCGCGCTGAATTGCATTGCACGTCTCGGACAATGAAATTAGGCAATACCCCCGAAACTGGCCTTTTTCATTATACAACGTGAACAACTGTAAATGAATTATACTTCGTACACGGACCTAAATTAAAGATGGTGTAAATAAACACTTTTTAACCTACACCCTCCAGCCAATCGGAGTAATTCTGTTTTTAATGACTTTATCAAGTAACTTTCCGTGATCAACGATGTCGGTAAATGGGCTGTGCTACAGCAGTAGTTGCGTGGTGGTGTTTAGCGCGTGTGGCGCGCTGGCCCTTTAAATAAATTAAAAAAGCAAGAACGAACATTCTGAAGGGGGGCAAAAGCGACAAAAGCGACTTAGGTGGAGTGGACAAGGTGGATTCCTCTTTGTGCGCTTTCGGTGTGAACGCACAGTTACAGATCAGATCAGCTGATGTGAAAATATGAGTTCATGTCCTTGAACAGCATACAGAATGAGTCCATGAGTGAGAGAGCGCTCCATTTCCTGTTAACATGTCAAACCGTCCAGGAAGTCTATATTAACTACAATTCATTGTGTTGTAGTCCACTGTGGCGTAAGTACCTGACTCATGTGTAACAGAGTTAAAAATAACCTTTATGATGAATTTCTACAAAATTGATATGCTTGTCTTACATATATATATATATATATATATATATATATATATATATATATATATATATATATATATATATATATACATATACATATATATACATATATATATGTATATATATATATGTATATATATATATATATATATATATATATATATGTATATATATATATGTATATATGTATATATATATATATATATATATATATATTATATAATGTATGTATGTATAGTTTTAGAGCCACCTGGTGGGTTAATAGAGCAACTGCATAGATAGGGTTCCTCTCCGCACCGTACATGCCTCAGCAAAGGAGACTACTTCCAAGCTCGAGACACCACTAGCATGACTGTAAGCACTACTGGCATGACTGTAAGCACTACTAGCATGACTGTAAGCACTACTGGCATGACTGTAAGCACCACTAGCATGACTGTAAGCACTACTGGCATGACTGTAAGCACTACTAGCGTGTCTGTAAGCACTACTAGTGTGACTGTAAGCACTACTGGCATGACTGTAAGCACTACTGGCATGACTGTAAGCACTACTGGCATTACTGTAAGCACTACTAGCGTGTCTGTAAGCACTACTAGTGTGACTGTAAGCACTACTGGCATGACTGTAAACACTACTGGCATGACTGTAAGCACTACTGGCGTGACTGTAAGAACTAGAGGGTGACTGTAAGCACTACTGGCATGACTGTAAGCACCACTAGCATGACTGTAAGCACTACTGGCATGACTGTAAGCACTACTAGCGTGACTGTAAACACTACTAGCATGACTGTAAGCACTACTGGCATGACTGTAAGCACTACTGGCATGACTGTAAGCACTACTGGCGTGACTGTAAGCACTACTGGCATTACTGTAAGCACTACTAGCGTGTCTGTAAGCACTACTAGTGTGACTGTAAGCACTACTGGCATGACTGTAAACACTACTGGCATGACTGTAAGCACTACTGGCGTGACTGTAAGCACTAGAGGGTGACTGTAAGCACTACTGGCATGACTGTAAACACTACTGGCATGACTGTAAGCACTACTGGCATTACTGTAAGCACTACTAGCGTGTCTGTAAGCACTACTAGTGTGACTGTAAACACTATAGCATGACTAAGCACTACTGGCATGACTGTAAGCACTACTGGCGTGACTGTAAGCACTATTGGCGTGACTGTAAGCACTACTGGCGTGACTGTAAGCACTACTGGCGTGACTGTAAGCACTACTGGTGTGACTGTAAGCACTACTGGCATGACTGTAAGCACTACTGGCATGACTGTAAGCACTACTGGCGTGACTGTAAGCACTACTGGCGTGACTGTAAGCACTACTGGCATGACCTATAGAGGGAGTGTTGGGGTTGGACCTACAGAGGGAGTGTTGGGGTTGGACCTACAGAGGGAGTGTTGGGGTTGGACCTACAGAGCGAGTGTTGGGGGTTGGACCTACAGAGCGAGTGTTGGGGTTGGACCTACAGAGGGAGTGTTGGGGTTGGACCTACAGAGGGAGTGTTGGGGTTGGACCTACAGAGGGAGTGTTGGGGTTGGACCTACAGAGGGAGTGTTGGGGTTGGACCTACAGAGGGAGTGTTGGGGTTAGACCTACAGAGGGAGTGTTGGGGTTGGACCTACAGAGGGAGTGTTGGGGTTGGACCTACAGAGGGAGTGTTGGGGTTGGACCTACAGAGCGAGTGTTGGGGTTGGACCTACAGAGCGAGTGTTGGGGTTGGACCTACAGAGGGAGTGTTGGGGTTGGACCTACAGAGGGAGTGTTGGGGTTGGACCTACAGAGGGAGTGTTGGGGTTGGACCTACAGAGGGAGTGTTGGGGTTGGACCTACAGAGGGAGTGTTGGGGTTGGACCTACAGAGGGAGTGTTGGGGTTGGACCTACAGAGGGAGTGTTGGGGTTGGACCTATAGAGCGAGTGTTGGGGTTGGACCTACAGAGCGAGTGTTGGGGTTGGACCTACAGAGGGAGTGTTGGGGTTGGACCTACAGAGGGAGTGTTGGGGTTGGACCTACAGAGGGAGTGTTGGGGTTAGACCTACAGAGGGAGTGTTGGGGTTGGACCTACAGAGGGAGTGTTGGGGTTGGACCTATAGAGGGAGTGTTGGGGTTGGACCTACAGAGGGAGTGTTGGGGTTGGACCTACAGAGGGAGTGTTGGGGTTGGACCTATAGAGCGAGTGTTGGGGTTGGACCTACAGAGCGAGTGTTGGGGTTGGACCTACAGAGCGAGTGTTGGGGTTGGACCTACAGAGCGAGTGTTGGGGTTGGACCTACAGAGCGGGTGTTGGGGTTGGACCTACAGAGCGGGTGTTGGGGTTGGACCTACAGAGGGAGTGTTGGGGTTGGACCTACAGAGGGAGTGTTGGGGTTGGACCTACAGAGCGAGTGTTGGGGTTGGACCTACAGAGGGAGTGTTGGGGTTGGACCTACAGAGGGAGTGTTGGGGTTGGACCTACAGAGGGAGTGTTGGGGTTGGACCTACAGAGGGAGTGTTGGGGTTGGACCTACAGAGGGAGTGTTGGGGTTGGACCTACAGAGGGAGTGTTGGGGTTGGACCTACAGAGGGAGTGTTGGGGTTGGACCTACAGAGCGAGTGTTGGGGTTGGACCTACAGAGCGAGTGTTGGGGTTGGACCTACAGAGGGAGTGTTGGGGTTGGACCTACAGAGGGAGTGTTGGGGTTGGGTTGTCGTTCGTGTGGAGGCCTCGAGAGGATCACACATCGAGGTCCTTTCCTCGATATGTTGACAGGAAATGGAGATCTCTCTCTCTAATCTGTTTCCTGTAGCCTTGCCGGCTAACTAGCAGTGAAGCTACCATTATAAACCACGTCATACTGGCGTGTGGTTGGAGTCTAGCCTAGTCCTAACTAGACCTTGGTACTCATTACATTCATACTAAAGGTCTAGAACTGTTATAGTCTAGTCCTAACTAGACCTTGGTACTCATTTCATTCATACTAAAGGTCTAGAACTGCTATAGTCTAGTCCTAACTAGACCTTGGTACTCATTACATTCATACTAAAGGTCTAGAACTGCTATAGTCTAGTCCTAACTAGACCTTGGTACTCATTACATTCATACTAAAGGTCTAGAACTGCTATAGTCTAGTCCTAACTAGACCTTGGTACTCATTACATTCATACTAAAGGTCTAGAACTGCTATAGTCTAGTCCTAACTAGACCTTGGTACTCATTACATTCATACTAAAGGTCTAGAACTGCTATAGTCTAGTCCTAACTAGACCTTGGTACTCATTTCATTCATACTAAAGGTCTAGAACTGCTATAGTCTAGTCCTAACTAGACCTTGGTACTCATTACATTCATACTAAAGGTCTAGAACTGCTATAGTCTAGTCCTAACTAGACCTTGGTACTCATTACATTCATACTAAAGGTCTAGAACTGCTATAGTCTAGTCCTAACTAGACCTTGGTACTCATTACATTCATACTAAAGGTCTAGAACTGCTATAGTCTAGTCCTAACTAGACCTTGGTACTCATTACATTCATACTAAAGGTCTAGAACTGCTATAGTCTAGTCCTAACTAGACCTTGGTACTCATTTCATTCATACTAAAGGTCTAGAACTGCTATAGTCTAGTCCTAACTAGACCTTGGTACTCATTACATTCATACTAAAGGTCTAGAACTGCTATAGTCTAGTCCTAACTAGACCTTGGTACTCATTACATTCATACTAAAGGTCTAGAACTGCTATAGTCTAGTCCTAACTAGACCTTGGTACTCATTACATTCATACTAAAGGTCTAGAACTGCTATAGTCTAGTCCTAACTAGACCTTGGTACTCATTACATTCATACTAAAGGTCTAGAACTGCTATAGTCTAGTCCTAACTAGACCTTGGTACTCATTTCATTCATACTAAAGGTCTAGAACTGCTATAGTCTAGTCCTAACTAGACCTTGGTACTCATTACATTCATACTAAAGGTCTAGAACTGCTATAGTCTAGTCCTAACTAGACCTTGGTACTCATTTCATTCATACTAAAGGTCTAGCAGTGCTGTAGAGACAAACGATGTCTCACTTGAAGGCGGGTGCTGTTGAAGTTTAAAACTATTGGCTCTGCCCAGTGCCACTCTGGATCTGCCTTAACCAATCGCTAACGTTTGGTCGTGACGTATTTCATGCGCCAGAAACCACGTTGCGCGCAGTATACAAACGGCAGATGCAGTGAGCATTAGCATTAGCCTGGTTCCGCCCGCCTCCGTACTTACGCTCAATAACTGAAATTCGCGCACGACCTCTACGTCACTGTTCTCAGGCCGCGCCTCCTGTTCGCTGATTGGAAGGACAAACTTGAGGGAAAAGAAATCGTTCTAATGCTGCGTTCGACGGCATATGGGATGTGGGACTTATCCTACCTCCAACTAAGAAAAGTGCACTGGAATGCCTGTCGAAGTGGAACCTTCAACTGGCGAAGTCGGGGGAGCTCGACCTACCCCGACTTCACCACAATTACGTCGGAGCAAAATGGCGGCGCCCATGGAATCACACGTTGTGAGAACGAATAGGCTATAAACTTTACTTTTCTGAGTGTAGGGTTGTTTTAGACACTGCAATTTTAACACAACTTGTTTTTCATATTATGGCGTGAAATTATGTCGTTATTCTGTTAGCATGAAGATATGTAAATATACCTTAGCCAGAACATCTCTAACACCGCCATATATCGTTACCCAGTGCTGGACAATATGTTAATCAATGTGTTATTGATACAATTGTAATAATTCCTCTAAAGAGACTGCGGTCGTCCATGTTTTCTGTTTACATTCCACTTCAATTACCTGGAACGCTTTGAAGTAGGAGCTAGTAGACTTCAGGTAGGATAAGTCCCACATCCCATTGCCGTCGAACGCAGCATAACATACAGCACTCCCAGACCTTATGCTGCGTTCGACGGCAATGGGATGTGGGACTTATCCTACCTGAAGTCTACTAGCTCCTACTTCAAAGCGTTCCAGGTAATTGAAGTGGAATGTAAACAGAAAACATGGACGACCGCAGTCTCTTTAGAGGAATTATTACAATTGTATCAATAACACATTGATTAACATATTGTCCAGCACTGGGTAACGATATATGGCGGTGTTGGAGATGTTCTGGCGCCGTATGAAAGCTTGCCATATCGCTAAGGTATATTTACATATCTTCATGCTAACAGAATAACGACATAATTTCACGCCATAATATGAAAAACAAGTTGTGTTAAAATTGCAGTGTCTTAAACAACCCTACACTCAGAAAAGTAAAGTTTATAGCCTATTCGTTCTCACAACGTGTGATTCCATGGGCGCCGCCATTTTGCTCCGACGTAATTGTGGCGAAGTCGGGGGAGGTCGAGCTCCCCGACTTCGCCAGTTGAAGGTTCCACTTCGACAGGCATTCCAGTGCACTTTTCTTAGTTGGAGGTCGGATAAGTCCCACATCCCATATGCCGTCGAACGCAGCATTAGTACTGAAGTGAAATGAAAATTGAGCGGAAGTACGTAGGCGGGCGGAGCCAGGCTAGTTGGAGTCCACTGCCACAGACAAACCATTGTTCAATATCTTCTTGCTGACTTGCTCATATTAGTGAATATTTTTATTAAATTGGTCTCATGTAGCACACCCATTTTGATTTCTAATGTGTCATTAATTTATTTTACATGACTATTTGAATATAAAATTGCTTTTTCTCCACTGGACAAATTACACACCTCTTTATTTGATTTTAGTGCTTCTATTTTATATTATTATTATTATTTTTATTTCAATAGCTTCCATGTCATGTGACAACAAACCAATACTGAATTGTATTACTGCTGTTGGCCAATAGGATACACCTCTTTAAATAAGACAACACCCTCTTCAACAGCAGGGACAGAAGCAGTGATGGAGGCCTTACCTCCAGAAAGGGGAGAGAGGAGAGATCTGGCTCCAAACCCTGGAGGCATCAGGTACATATGCTGTACACCACACATACCTACAACCAATAGACCAGGGGTCGGCAACCCAAAATGTTGAAAGAGCCATATTGGACCAAAAAAACAAAAAACAAATATGTCTGGAGCCGCAAAAAAATAAAAGCCTTATATAAGCCTTATATTGAAGGCAACACATGCTGTATGTATCTATAGTAGCTATATTAGCCTACTATAGAAATGACTAAGTTAACTACAAATACATAATGAGCCTTCATGATTAAATGTTTATTTTTCCTGCAGTGCATCCTGTAGCAGTGGTTCTCAACCGGTGGGGGAAACTCTCCCGGGGGGGGGGGCGCGAGTTCAAAAAGGAGGACAAATACGCGCCCGGCGCAGCGTCACGCCAGACGCGTATTTGTCCTCCTTTTTGAGAGCGCAATAGTAACACACCGCGCCCCCCCCCCCCCGCCGGTCGTAGGTCCGCGGTGTGTTAATTGCGCGCACCACCACCCCGTCGGCCGGAGTGTTACTTACAATCGCGCGCGCGCCCCCCCCCCCCCCCCCCGTCGGCCGTAGGTCCGCGGTGTGTTACTATTGCGCGCAGCCGCCGGTTTGTTTACAACAGCCGCCTGCCTGGCATCCCGCCTTACTGATAGAAACGTGTGTCGCAGGCTATGACGTAAATCTTCGTTGAGAGAAATGTTGAAATTTAATATTTATTCTACACATTTTTACAGCATTGAAAAACGTTAATAATGTTTGTGTCATGTTTGTTTTCCTACAGAAACCATATTAAAACAAAAAATATATTTCTCTCCCCCATCTTTTTCCATTTTCAAACATTTTTGAAAAAGCTTCAGGGAGCCACTAGGGCTGCGCTAAAGAGCCGCATGCGGCTCCGGAGCCGCGGGTTGCCGACCCCTGCAATAGACCAACAAGTTGGACCATTGTAACCTGTTGGAAGTCATGTTTTGTCCCCCTGTGAATGGCGCTTCAATTCACTCTCAGTAAGAGGACAGGTATGTCGCTCGAGCAGCAGGTGAGCGGCCCTGCCAGCCAATCACAGGTCATGCATGCAATAGCACGTGTTTAACCTAGCGATGAAGTGGTCTACAAAGTCAATACCAATCTGTAGGTGGTGTTGGGGTTTGATTCTCCTTTAACTTTAGGTTTTTAGGGCGAGATGACTGTCAAGATGTCGTGGTTCAGCTTAGTTTAGCTGTGTGTCAAAGAATGTCCGACGGGCGGAAACCCCAAAGACCGTTCCGTCAGGCGCTCGCATCACTTAGTGTGTGTGTGTGTGTGTGTGTGTGTGTGTGTCATGTCCCTGTTCAGAAACATAAGTAACGACCTTTCTCTCACAGTGTGACCAAGCATTGATGTACGTGTTTACTTTAGTTCCTAAGACCATGTTAATAAAAATAAATTCATGACAATCATGTTTCACTGTCTCCAAAATCAATCCATCAAACTTTATTTACATGGCACAAGTCATACATCAAATGCTGTAGTGTTAAAAATAATATTTAATTTCCTGCCCAGCATTATGCGAAGACCTGCCCCTACTCAGCCTCTGATTGGCTAGTACTTGTCTTCGTTGGTTAGATTATGGCAGAGGGATTATGGTAAAAACATCAGGGTCAGAGCTAATCAAAGGCAGAGTAGGGGCAGAGGTCCTTACTTTTGTTAATGCAATAATCAAATGTGTATTTCAAATCGTTAATCATTCCATTAGATTCAATATTTGTTTTCCATTGCTCTGTTTAGTTTAACCTTCATCTTTGCTCCAATTTGCTGAGCGAAGCCCCCACTTTGAAAACTACTGATCTAGCCTATACTGATATATAGCCACCGTATTACTGTTTCTAGTGATCTGAATGTTCATTTATTAATAAATACAAAATTAAACAATAAGGCATGTCTAATTTACGCATTTAGTCTGTCAGCAATTTTTTGCCAAGCCATCTCCCTCGTGTTGTTTATCGCGCTTAAGCCTGAACGGCTTCAGACTTAAGTTGAAGTTGACGTTAAGTCAAGCCGGGGTTGCGTTATTTGTGGCCAAAACCATCTAGTTCTGGTCTTCTGGCATCCCTAATTATAGGTCAATCAAGACCTAACTTTATTAAAGGGCTTAACTTAAAGGGCTTTCTGGGGACATTGGTTAGTGTGTGCATGTATCACTCACTTCCTCACTTTTTCTCCTGTTGGACAGAACTAATGGTAAGCTTCCCATTATCACTTGGGTGGACGAAGGGGTAGATGTTGGTTCTGGGGCTGTAGGGGACTCTCCTTAACAGTGAGGAGTTGAAGGTGCAGCCGCTGAAGCAGTAGATCAGGGTCCTGGTGTCCACGTTGTAGAAGGAGATCGTGCCCTTGTCATAATCCACAGACACACCCAACTTCTGGGGCCGGTGTCCCAGGGAGAGAGGCACGGCGGGACTGGTGTTGGCATGGTACCGGCCCCGGTAAAGACCCAGTGTCCAGACGCCATGCTCGGGCCCGGGGTTGAAACAGGGATCCTTCCTCTGGACTGACTCCCTGACCACCCCTACCTCCCACTCCGTCTGACCTCCCACCTCCACTTGGTAGTAGAAACGCCCACTGGAATAGCCTTTGTTGGCCAGAACACAATGGAGGAAGTCAAACCTCTTGGGGTTGCTGGGGAGATCGGAGGTCACCACCGTTCCACCTCTAACTTGTTTCTTATCACCAGAGACAACCAAGCAG
Source organism: Merluccius polli (assembly GCA_030340625.1). Taxonomy (NCBI): domain Eukaryota; kingdom Metazoa; phylum Chordata; class Actinopteri; order Gadiformes; family Merlucciidae; genus Merluccius; species Merluccius polli. The sequence goes on along the minus strand of JAOPHQ010001827.1, from coordinate 19,336 downwards.
GGGTGGGCTGTATCAGCGTCCAGCTCCACCTCCACCCAGTTCTGCTGTTGGACCTTCAGCTCATCGTCCACAACCCCCAGGATCCTCTGCATCTCCCTGGTCAGAGTGTCCTTCACCCTCTCCACCACCGCCTTCACCTCCGCGGCACACAGCGGCTGCTGCCAGACACCCGCCCCAGACACGCCCCCAGGGGTTGGGGGGGTGGGTAGGAGCCAGGAGGAGGAGCAGTTGAGGAGGAAGAGGGGATCCTTGGTCTGCGAGAGCCTCCCTAACTCCCCGCTCTTCTGGTGGAGCTCTGCTAGCTCCAAGTGGAGCTTTGTGAATAGATCTGTGGCCTTTGTCTCCTCTGACTTCTGTCTCTCCTTCATCACCATGACCATCTGAACCACTTGGGCCTGAGTGAACGCAACCAGACCTTGAAGAACCTCCTCACTCTCCCGAATGTCTTTCTCCACATCCCTCCTACCTTCCTTCACAGCCTGATTTGTGTCATGAATCTCAGCAGCTTTATGTTCTACCTGCTGTTTCATCTGGAGTATCGTCTTCTCCAGACAAATCTTCCTCTCTTCGGCCTCTTCCTCCAAAGAGACCGTCTTGTGAGTCATGTGTTCCTCTTTCAGACACAGGACGCAGATGCACACCTGGTCGCTCCTGCAAAACAACTCAAACACCTTGTTGTGTTTCTGACACATGCGTTCACCCAGGTTCTGCAGGGGCTCGGCCAGCTGGTGTTTCATCAGGGTGGGCACTCTCTGGTGAGGCTGCAGGTGCTTGCGGCAGTAGGACACCAGGCACACCAAGCAGGTCTTCACGGCCTTGAGCTTGGAACCAGGGCAGATGTCGCACAGCACCTCCCCTGGCTGGGCGACAGACCCCTCTTCCTCCCGGGTCTTCATGCTCTTGAAAAGCTCCACGATGTCCCGGAAGGCGGTGTTGACCCGGATCTCTGTGGGTCTGCAGGCCTCCCGGCAATGGGGGCACTGTGGCCGGATCTGGGTGGTCCAGTAGGCACTGATGCAGGCCTTGCAGAAGTTGTGACCGCATGGCGTGGAGACGGGCTCAGAGAAGAGCGACAGACAGATGGAACACTGGAGCTGGTCCTCAGACAGAACCCCGGTGGGGCTGAACATGACTGGAGAGGAGAGAAGTGGGGAGAGGAGAGGAGAAGTGTTATGTATTGTAATGTTTATATATGTAAACAAGGCATCATATTCTCAGGCTAATACTCTCTAGGTCAGTGGTTCCCAACCTTTGACTTTAGGTGGCCCACTAAATTGTCATTAACACCTTTCGTGGACCACCTTATATGCAAACGATACCAATTAGATAAATACACATGCAGTGGCTGAGCAAACCAGCAGCACCCCCTTTATACACAACTATTACTGCAAGAAGGCCATGGCCAGTGGGAAACGATGGAAAGAAAAAGTCAGCCAACGCTGCTTATGCTCCCAGTGTTTATTTAGCAAATGCAAATCAACACAAAACATTACAACGGAAAACATATGATGGGATGCACAAAACCACACTCTTTTGGAAATAATAACAAGCCATAATACTATATTTACTAAAACATATTTAAAATATATTAATTTTCAATTATCTATATCAGTGGTCCTCAAAGTGGGGTCCGGGGACCCCCGGGGGTCCATGGCATATGGCCAAGGGGTCCACAAAATAAGTAATAAAACTCCTACATAATCTATCAAACATATAAAATGTAAAAATAAAATCCTGTGTACCTTTGACATAATTACACACACCGTCATTTTTTTCAAAGTTCATTGAGCCAGTAGGGGGAGCACAAGACAATGTTACCTACCACGTACCACTTGCAGTACGGTACGTCTACCACCTGCAGTACGGTACGTCTACCACCTGCAGTACGGTACGTCTACCACCGGCAGTACGGTACGTCTACCACCTGCAGTACGGTACGTCTACCACCGGCCGTACGGTACGTCTACCACCGGCAGTACGGTACGTCTACCACCGGCAGTACGGTACGTCTACCACCTGCAGTACGGTACGTCTACCACCGGCAGTACGGTACGTCTACCACCTGCAGTACGGTACGTCTACCACCTGCCACCTGCAGTACGGTACGTCTACCACCTGCAGTACGGTACGTCTACCACCTGCAGTACGGTACGTCTACCACCGGCAGTACGGTACGTCTACCACCTGCAGTACGGTACGTCTACCACCTGCAGTACGGTACGTCTACCACCTGCAGTACGGTACGTCTACCACCGGCAGTACGGTACGTCTACCACCTGCAGTACGGTACACGTACCACAGTTGGAAAACATTAAAACATGGACTTTAAGCCTTGTCCTTTACACATTTCCATGTAGGGCTTTTAGCAGACACTTGTGTTCAAAGCGACTTAAAATGGCGCTTTAAACCCAGAAGATACCAACAGGAGAGGAAAGCATCAAACCCAAACCTGTTGAGAAGTTGGTCGTCTCTCTTGTGTGAAACCAGGAAGCTGCGACGACAGCGGCGGTGAAGCTTGGTCTGGGGGGGGGGGGGGGGGGGGGGGGGGGTGGAGGAGGAGGAGGAGGATCGAGGAGGAGGTGGAGGAGGAGCAGGAGTATGGGGGTATTATTGAGACAATATTATTTATGTGTGCGTATCTCAATCTGTGTGAGTTATAACTGATGACAGACATTTACAGATCTCAGTACGCATTTTTTTACACACACACAAATGTGAATACAGACACACAAATCTTATCACAAACACACAAATATGAATACAGACACACAGATCTTATTACGCACACACAAATGTGAATACACACAAATCTTATTACACACACACAGATTGAGATACGCACACACAAATAATAATGTCTCAATAATACCCCCATACAGGAGGATCACTGACGTGTTGTGTCCGCTAGAGGCCAGTGGCCGTGCATTAACGCCACGATCCGTACCGTGCATTTGAATATTTGGACATTAAAGTCAACAATGAAAGGCTGTTAAACGTTTAGCCCATCGTCCGCTACATGAAGCTGCATGTCTGTTGTAACATGGCTGACTAGCGGTTTACTTTTCACTGGTCAAAAGTTAAAACGGTGATTTAAGACGACTGTAAATCAGCGGTGACACGTTGCAAACACACTTTCACATGTAGAAATTACATTTCGACTCGTCAAAACTGATTTACAGGTAGTTAGAATAACGATTATAGATATCTACAATTTAATGTCCACATGTTGAGAAAGGACTGACTAGTGGACATGTCATATATCATATATATATATATATATATATATATATATATATATATATATATATATATATATATATATATATATATATATATATATATATATATATATATATATCATATACCGGTATATATCATATCGTAAAGCACCTCACAAATAGTGCATGTTGCATGTTGCCATGGCAACTGGCGCCATAAACGTATTTCGGAGTGGAAGAAGTTGACCATGACGGAGCAGGTGATTATTAAAACCCAACGGAAATATAATACATATATAATACATAATATAACATATATAGTCCATATATAATACATATATAATACATTTATAATGTATAGGCCTATATAACTCACTAGCTAAAAAACTGTCTCATAATAATGTTGTTGGGTTCTGGAAGGAGGTGAGAGCACTCAGTAACTCCAAAACATCCTTACCCTGTACCATGGAAGGCATATCGGGAACAGATGAGATTGCAGAACTATGGAGACAGCATTACAAAGAGTTGTTCAATACCATTAAAAGTGATGTTTATAGAGTGGGCAGTATTGCAAGCGATGAGATAGTGGGGGTCACACCACATCAAGTCTGTGAAGCAGTAAAAAAACTATCTAACAACAAAGCTAGCAGCTTAGACCAAATTACAGCTGAGCAGCTTAAATTTGCTAGTCCGAGGATTTTTTCTCTTCTTTCTATTTGTTTCACAGGCTTTCTGATACATGGGATCTTGCCGGATTCCATGTTATCAGTCCTGTTGGTTCCAGTTATTAAAGACAAGGCTGGCAAGCTATGTAACATTGACAATTACAGGCCCATAGCGTTAGCCAGCATTGTCTCTAAAGTACTGGAGACTATACTGCTTGATAGGTTAATTAATGTCATTAATTCTTCAGACAATCAATTTGGATTTAAGCGTAATTATGGCACTGACTTGTGTATATATGCCCTAAAAGAAATTGTTAGTAAGTATAAAAAACAGAACTCGTCTGTTCTTATGTGTTTCATTGATGCCTCCAAGGCCTTCGATCGAGTAAATCATAAAAAACTGTTCACAAAAATGGCTGAAAGAGGTGTGCCCGCATGCATAGTGAGGGTGCTGGCATACTGGTACGCAAATCAAACTATGCAGGTTAAATGGGAACACAGTTTGTCTGCCCCTTTTGGTGTGAGCAATGGTGTCAGACAGGGGAGTATACTGTCCCCCTTTCTCTTTAACCTGTATATGGACGACCTATCACGGCAACTCACAGAATGTAGGACTGGTTGTATGATTGGTGATAAAAAAGTAAACCATCTGATGTATGCCGATGATTTGGTTGTGCTTTCCCCGAGCAGTGCTGGTTTTCAACAGTTGCTGAATGTCTGCTCTGTATATGGTGCTGAACATGACATAAAATATAATGCCAGCAAGAGTCACGTTCTAATCTGCCGCACTAAAGAGGACCAAAAAATGTCTTTTCCTGATTTCAATCTGTCTAATCATAATATTGTTCCCTGTAAAAAGGTCAAATACCTCGGCCATTTTTTTACAGAGGATATGACAGATGATGATGATATTAGAAGGCAGTGCTGCAAAATGTATGCGCAGGCGAATACTCTTGCTCGCAGATTTCATTCGTGTACAGATGACGTTAAAATATTTTTGTTTAAAGCGTACTGTACACCACTGTACACCGCATACCTGTGGATAAACTACAAAAAAGCAAGTATGAAAAAGTTACAGGTTGCGTATAATGATGCATTAAGAATCCTACTTAAAAGACCTCGATGGTTAAGTGCGAGTGAAATGTTTGTAAATGCACGTGTCAACACCTTTAATGCAGTACTCAGAAACCTGATGTATAGATTTATGTGTCGGCTTGATGCCTCAGAAAACCAGATAATCAACAGTCTGACCCACATCAACTGTAGTTCCATCAGGTATCAATCTCTGTTCTGGAGACACTGGTACAGTTGTCTCTTTTTAACTTTATAGTCATTCTATTTTTGATATCAGTGGTGTAAATTTCTATTTCTATGTTTTAGCTTTTCTTATTGTCTGTGTTGTGTTGTCTGTTGTTGTGCTGTATTGTGTCTTTTGTTGTGTTCTTTTTGCTATGGACCCAGAGTCTGAAATAAAATAAAATAATAATAATATATAATGAACGTGTATGCGGTCTCAGAGTTAGAAAGTCCTTCTCGACCATCTTCATGTTGGATATGTACGCCATTGAAGATAACTGACATTTTGACGAGTGGAGATTCCTGTTTTGATATCTAAAATTCAATTCTGACTAGTTCTAAAAAGAATTGTACATACCTCAAATATAATTGTTACTAGTACAAATATAATTTTCACTACAATTGTATTTCAGATATCTGAAATGCAATTCCAGATATCTGTAATATCCTTACTAGTTACAACTCCAAGCCGATATATTTTGACTGGTCAGAATTTAATTTTAGATATCTACATTTATGATATCTGTAATTTAAGAACAATTGTAGATATCTACAATGAACATCTCCACTAGTGACAATTGAATTGTTGATATCAATAATTAATATTTTGACTAGTGAGAATTGAGTTGTAGATATAATTAATTAGAATTGCAACTATTCAAAATTACATTATGGATATGTCGTATTAGAATTATAACACGGCAAATTGAATTATAGATATCTGTAATTGAGTTTGAATAGAAGTCAATGGTAAAAGTGGACTAGTAATTAAGTTGGATATCTACGATCAGCATTTGCACTTGTAAGACATTAATTGTTGGTATCAAGAATTACCATTTTGACTAGTGAGAAATGAATTGTAGATATCTTTAATTAGAATTGTTACTAGTCAAAGTGACATTATGGTATGTGGGCCTGGAGTCCGATACTGATTAGATGTTAAAACGGCCTGATCATCACCAACCTCCTGCTGAACACAGAGCATGAGTCAGCCGTGACGTGGGGAGGGGGGGGGGAGAGAGAGAGGGAGAGAGAGAGAGAGAGAGAGAGAGAGAGAGGAGGGGGAGAGAGAGAGAGAGAGAGTGACATAGCTGGTGTACAGCAGCAGATTGTCCACCGCCCAGCAGACTCCAAGCTACCGCCACTACTGGCTGCTTTTCAGGTACGGTGCTGGATTATTACCGACGGTGTGTCGGTAGTGTGCGTTATTGTCGTGTTGTTGTGTCGGTAGTGTGCGTTATTGTCGTGTTGTTGTGTCGGTAATGTGCGTTATCGTCGTATTGTTGTGTCGGTAGTGTGCTGTCGCTGGGTTTGGTGGTTTCAGCACCTGACGCCCTCGTTTGTTTGTATCGCAGATGGAGAGGCTGACGCATTTCATAACCAGATGTAGGCTGTCTGTCTGCATGTAGCCTGTCTGTCTGCATGTAGCCTGTCTCCATGTAGGATGTCTGTCTCCATGTAGGCTGTCTGTCTCCATGTAGGATGTATGTCTCCATGTAGGCTGTCTGTCTCCATGTAGGATGTATGTCTCCATGTAGGATGTCTGTCTCCATGTAGGCTGTCTGTCTGCATGTAGGATGTATGTCTCCATGTAGGATGTCTGTCTCCATGTAGGCTGTCTGTCTGCATGTAGGATGTATGTCTCCATGTAGGCTGTCTGTCTCCATGTAGGCTGCATAGTGTCTATGTCCTGACGCCGTGGGTTTAGATACGCATTGTTTACGCGTATGAACCGCGTCATGTTCATGTTGCTGCGCCTCTCCTCCTCTGCGTCGCACCTCCTCCACCTCCTCTTCCTCCTCCTCCTCCGTCCCGCTCCTCACACCACCCACACGGCGTCCACGCCGTCACAGCACTGCGTGTGTCGTGCTCGTCTGTGTCTTTTGTCACGGTGTTGATGGCCATGCGTGTGGGTGTGTTTCTGTGTGGACATGTTTCTGGGTTGGGTGTTGTGTCGGTGTAAGATGGAGGATGGAGGCCTCCTCCTCTCCTCCTCTCTCCTCCTCCGCCCTGCTGCGACGTCACGTGGTGCTCCGTCTTCTTCCTCCGTTTACAACCAGATAGGCTGCTACGGCGTAGTTTTACATTTCCAATGGGATTGGTTTTGGTTTTAAATGAAAACAAAATAAATGGGCCTAGACCAGCCGCCATCATGAAGCGTTATTAAACATTGGTTTTGTGTGATGTGTAAAATGTAGAGCAGCCCTGCTGTCCTGCGTGTCCAGTTATCACATCTCATTCATGTTTGGGTCGTCGGCCATCTTGGAGGGATGTGGTTTTGTTTTGTTTTGTCAATGGGAGAAAAATGAAATGTAGGCTAGGATTAGCCTATTATTATTGTATTAGTGAGAATGTATATATGTAATATATATATTTATCTAAATATATAAAGGCCTTTCAGGGGTAGCCAGATGAAACATTGTAGCCTATAAAGGTTATACAAGTTCACCTCCCCTCCATCTGGTATCCCTTTCAATATGGAGAATAACACGCAGACAAACACTCATCTGTCCCAACAGCTATTGGCTTATTATTAAGACAGGAGGCACTCACACGTTACATTGTCATTACCTTGATAGACATTAAAAAAAATAGTGGTTTATAGTTTACACAACGTTCACCGGACGGTTCGGTCAGTTGCCCCTCCGGTGTGATGACGCGTATATGACCGTCTGCCCTTGTCTGGTCTTAACTTTTGTGAGGTTTGTTGTACATTGACTGTTACTAGGTTGCACTTGGACTAGGTTGCACTCTAAACTTGACCTAGTAGGATAGATATCTTAGGGTAGGACCGATATCTTAGGGTAGGATAGATATCTTATAGTAGGACAGATATCTTAGGGTAGAATAGATGGCATTGGGTAGAATAGATATCTTGTAGGGTAGGATAGATGTCTTAGGGTAGGACAGATATCTTAGGGTAGGACAGATATCTTAGGGTAGGACATATATCTTATGGTAGGACAGATATCTTAGGGTAGGATAGATTTCTTGTAGGATAGATATTCCGTAAGGTAGGACAGATATCTTAGGGTAGGATACATATCTTAGGGTAGGATAGATATCTTAGGGTAGGACATATCTTAGGGTAGGATAGATATCTTAGGGTAGGACAGATATCTTAGGGTAGGATAGATATCTTAGGGTAGGACAGATATCTTAGGGTAGGATAGATATCTTGGGGTAGGATAGATATCTTAGGGTAGGACAGATATCTTAGGGTAGGATAGATATCTTAGGGTAGGACAGATATCTTAGGGTAGGATGGATATCTTAGGGTAGGACAGATATCTTAGGGTAGGACGGATATCTTAGGGTAGGATAGATATCTTAGGGTAGGATAGATATCTTAGGGTACGATAGATATCTCGTAAGGTAGGACAGATATATTTGTATGTTCATATTTGTGTGGTTTTGGTGTATTCTTGGATATTATGAACGTAGTTTAATGCTTTATTGTTCTATGTTGTGGACCTCCTTGTGCTCCTCTAGGCTGAGGACATCATGACTAAAGAGGAGAACCAAGAGGAACAGCGTGAGGAGCGTGGCCAGCAAGAGGAGACGCAGGGCCAGAGAGAGGAGGAGGAGCGCTTCACGGAGGAGGAGGAGGAGGGGGAGGGAGAGGAAGACGATTATGAGCTAGAAGAGGAGGAGAAAGAGGAGCGAGCAGAGGATGAAGAGGAGGAGCAGGAGGAAGAGGAAGGCAGGAGACAGGAGGAAGAGGAGGTAGAGGAGAGGGAGGTCCCAGAACCTGGAGGAGACCAGGAGGTTGAGTCCGAGTACCGGAGTCCAACCCACGAGCCGCGACGCCGACCCATCGTCCACCCCTCTGCCCAGGCCCCCCTCCCCAAGGACTACGGTACGTTATATACCACCTTAAATATATACCACCTTAAATATATAAATATATACCACCCCTCTGTCCAGGCCCCCCTCCCCAAGGACCACGATACGTTATATACCACCTTAAATATATACCACCTTAAATATATAAATATATACCACCCTTCTGCCCAGGCCCCCCTCCCCAAGGACCACGGTACGTTATATACCACCTTAAATATATAAATATATACCACCCCTCTGCCCAGGCCCCCCTCCCCAAGGACTACGGTACGTTATATACCACCTTAAATATATACCCCCTTAAATATATAAATATATACCACCCCTCTGCCCAGGCCCCCCTCCCCAAGAATTACGGTACGTTATATACCACCTTAAATATATACCACCTTAAATATATAAATATATACCACCCCTTTGCCCAGGCCCCCCTCCCCAAGGACTACGGTATGTTATATACCACCTTAAATATATACCACCTTAAATATATAAATATATACCACCCCTCTGCCCAGGCCCCCCTCCCCAAGGACTACGGTACGTTATATACCACCTTAAATATATACCACCTTAAATATATAAATATATACCACCCTTCTGCCCAGGCCTCCCTCCCCAAGGACCACGGTACGTTATATACCACCTTAAATATATACCACCTTAAATATATAAATATATACCACCCCTCTGCCCAGGCCCCCCTCCCCAAGGACTACCTTTTCAGCACGTGAGTGCAGCCTATTATCGGTAATGCATTTGGATAAATGAAACAAAAGCATAGTCAATGTTTGACTTTAGAGCATAATAGGCTTTCTTTATTCAGGCAAAATGTTATTAAATGTTATTCAACAGAAAACACAGACCAGCTGAAATATTACAACGGCAAAATAAAGAGGTGTTTGCATGTGAACATAAATAATTAATACAATAGGCGTAGACCGAGGCTATCTTATTCTCAAATGAATGAGAATACAATGTGTATGTGATGTAAATAAAATAGTCTGTCCAACAAGGACACCAAATAACAACAAGATAATCTGAAAAATCACATAGGATTTTGTCGGCAAGCAGGGATGGCCACATCCGGCCCACAGAATATCAATGAATTCATAAAATGTGAGGAGGAAAAAAAATGTTCTTCCAATATTGAAGCAACCCCAAAATCAATTGATACGGTTATTAGAAACACCGGGAAAAAGGCTGATCTGCAACCGCCTACACCCGCAGTTAGTCGGGTCAATTACTCAATCCACACATCTGTAACGCACGCACGCACACACACACACCATCTATTTTTTACTTCCGATGTTAATATCTCTCTTTCTCTCTCTCTGCACCCCCCTACCCCCCCCCCCCCTTGTTCTCCCTCCCTCCCCCAGCCTTCACCTTCTTCGACCCTAACGACCCAGCGTGTGAGCAGATCCTGATGGATCCGGACACGACGGTCCCGGAGCTGTTCGCTATCGTCAGGCAGTGGGTCCCCCAGGTTCAGCACAAGATACACATCATAGGGAACGAGGTGGGGAACACACACACACATACACACACACACATGCACATGCATACACCTACACACACACATGCACACACACACACACACAGTCTTTTATCTCTTCCTACTCTCCTATCTCCTAGATCCTGAAGCGTGGTTGCCATGTCAATGACCGAGACGGCCTGACAGACATGACCCTGCTCCACTACAGCTGTAAGGCTGGAGCCCACGGAGTAGGTAAGACAGGTAGACAGACAGACAGGTAGACTGACAGAGAGACAGGTAGACAGACAGACATGTAAAGAGAGAGAGATAAGTAGATGGATAGACAGACAGACAGGTATACAGTCAGACAGACAGGTGTGTCCGTGTGTCTCCAGGGGACCCAGCCTCAGCTCTGCTCCTGGCCAGCCAGCTCATCTCTCTGGGGGCCGACGTGAGTCTGAGGAGCCGGTGGACTAGCATGAACGCCCTGCACTACGCCGCCTACTTCGATGTCCCCCAGCTCATCAGGGTTCTGCTGAGGGCCGCCAGCCCCCGAGGTAAACACTAACACACACACACACACACACACACACACACACACACACACACACACACACACACACACACACACAGCTATATACACACACGTAGTGTGTATTAACGTGTGTATTGTTGCGTGTAGTGTGTATTAACCGTGTGTATTGTTGCGTGTAGTGCTGAACTCCACCTGCAGTGACTTCCACCACGGCACAGCGCTGCACATCGCTGCCTCCAACCTCTGCCTGGGCTCAGTACAATGTCTGCTGGAGCACGGAGCGAGTCCGACTGTCAGGGTACACATACGCACACGCACATGCACACACACACACAGCACACAGCACACACGCACACGCACACTATCATGTATACTAGACTCTACTTCTCTTCTATTGTGTTTGTATTGTTTTGAAAGCAGTATTGTCAACATGAATCTCTCCTTCCCTCTCTCTCTCCTCTCCTCTCTCCCTTTCCCTCTCGTCCCTCTCTTCCTCCTCCTTCCCTCTCCTTCTCCCCCCCCCCCCCCTCCCTCTTTCCTACTCTTCCTCTTCTGCCAACCCCCCCCCCCTCTTCCCTCTTTCTCCTCCCCTCCTCTCCCCCTCCCTTCTTCTCGCCCCTCCCCTCCACCTCTCCCTCCAGAACGATAAGGGCCAGGGGCCAGCCGACGTGGTCCCAGACCCCATGGATATGAGTCTGGACAAGGCAGAGGCAGCGGCGGTGGCGAAGGAGCTGAAGCATCTGCTGCTGGAGGCGGTTCCTCTGAGCTGCCACCTGCCCCGCGCCACGCTGCCCAACTACGACAACATCCCTGGCAACGTGATGCTGTCCTCCCTCGGACTCAAGCTGGGAGACCGCATCCTTCTGGACGACCTGAAGGTCAGGACGCTGGGTTCAGGGGTCAGGGGGATAGGTCAGGGTTGTGATTATTAGGGCTGCAGCTATGAGTCTAGTAATCGATTAGTTGTTTGACAGAGAATGTATCGAATCACATTTTCATAATCGATTAATGGTTCAGGTCATTTATCAGTACGAATGCCAAACATCTGGATGCGTCAGAAATTCAAATGTTTGGTTCATGGATCATTATTAAATGCTTTAGTTTTTCTTGGCTGCTTGTCAGATAAAGCAACTTTAAGACATCACTTTGGACTCTGGTAACTTGTGATGGCATTTGCTATTTTTTATGACATTTTATAGACTAAATGATTAATATTAAAAAATGGTTATTAGATTAATCGACTATGAAAATAAATGGAGTTGCAGCCCTATTGTTTAGGTGTTAGGTTAGGTTATGGTAGGTTAGGTTAGACGGGTAGCGTCTGGGTAAGGATCCGGGTTAGAAAGTTAGGGTAGGTTAGGTGAAGGGGTAAGGTTAGGGTTAGGGGGATAGGGGTCAAGGGTTAGGTGTTAGGGTTGCATTAGGGTTAGGGGGTCAGGGGTTAGGGTTAGGGTAGCATTAGGGGGGCCAGCCTGTCCAGATTCCCTCTCACTAGCACACACTCTACACGACCAACCCTAAGAAATGCAGATTCAGTCCAATTCAATTTGATTAAATTAGATTTCATGTGATTCAATTCAAGTGAATTCAAGTTAATCCAATTCAGTCTGAAGTTAATTAAATTAACGTGAATTCATTCATTAAATTCAATAATATCCAAAAATCAGTTCAATTTGATTCAGTTTGATTCGTGCAGCGCTACTTTTCACTGAATCATAACGTACAAGCAAACCTACGACTATGACCGTCTGAAAGTCATTTTGTCGTAAAGAGATCAGAAATGGCACCTGTTAAGCTCCGCCTCCCTGCAGGACATAGATTCTTGTGTCTGACACCACGACCACAAGACAGCATTTTTAAGTTAAAATATTCGGCATCAACATCGTATTATTTAAACATAGCCTTATTCACTTTATATTCTTTTCCACTTTTAATAAAGGGATTTTGTGTATTTTATCTGTTATGCTCGCATTATGTAAACATTGATTTCTTAGCTCAAAAATTATAACGATAATAATAATATGCCATGTTTAGGACAAAATATATAGTTCGGGATATAGCCAGACGATTGTTGCTATAGTAACCATGGTGTTGTTGGTGTTCTGAACGGTCTGTTCTTACTACGTAGCCCCGTAGCGACCCGAACACAGACGACAGCATCTCGTCTACAAACCCCCCCAGACAGGTGGGTGGGCCCTGTTGCCCACGGTAACGGACATATCCGTTACCGTGGAAACCTAGAAGGAGCCATCTCCATGACTGCATCCATAGTTTGTTTTTTTCATTTGAAATGAGCCTCTGGATCGGAAATATGAAAAAAACTTGACACATTCTTTGCAAAAATGTTATTTGTTAATTAATAATCGGCCAGTTAGTTAATCTCGTCCCTGCAACATTCCCTTACCGACACCTAGCTACACCACCTAACCTCAGCTAAACTCAGCTAACTGCTATCACAGTGCTAACATAGCCGTCAGCCTTCACCAATATATTTACTACACAACAGGGCGTAGGTAAGGTCACTACAGTAACAATGAATTATTTAACCAACAACTAGCTACACCAGCTAACCTCAGCTAACCGCTATCAGAGACTGAATTATATATCCCTGCTCCTGGTGTTTCAATCAACTTTTATGTGTTGTCTTTCTCTTCTTTCTCTCTACTGTCTTCATGTCTCTCTTCTCTCTTCTCTCTTCTCTCTTCTCTCTTCTCTCTTCCTTCTTCCCTCTTCCAGCCAGGGACCCTGAGGTTCTGTGGGACCACTGACTTTGCGAGCGGCCAGTGGGTGGGAGTGGAGCTGGACGAACCGGAGGGGAAGAACGACGGCAGCGTGGGCGGAGTCCGCTACTTCATCTGCCCCCCCAAGCTAGGTACTACTTTAATACTACTGTAATACTACTAGTAGTAGTATTACAGTAGTATCATAGTAGTACTACAGCAGTATTGTAGTAGTACTACAATACTGCTGTAGTACTACTATGATACTACTGTAATACTACTACAATACTACAGGTATATTTAACAGGTATATCATGTTCTCCGGTTGTATTTAACAGGTATATTACTGTTCTCCAGGTATATTTGCACCGGTATCTAAGATTTCCAAGGCGGCGGAGCAGCCTCCGTCCTCGGTCACCTCCACCCCACGCATGGACCTGGCCTCGCGCATCGCCAGCAAGACAAAGAAGGAGAAGAAGAAAGAGAAGGAGAGAGAGAGGGAGAGGGAGAAAGGTAAGGCCTGTAGCAAACTATGAATGAAGATGTTTCCTCCAAAAGCCATAGGGTTCAGTTTGGTGACTGTTTGGTGAACATTCGTTAAGACCAGTGGTCTCCATGGAGATGCAGAATCAGTATTGGTATTAGTATCAGTATTAGTATTAGTAATAATACTTGTTGTCCCCCCCAGCGCTGAAGAAGAAGTGTTCAGAGCAGATCCTGGACCCAGAAGGTCTCAATGTGGACCTGGGCGACCAGGTCCTGGTTGCTGGCCAAAAGATCGGCACCGTCAGGTTCTACGGAAAAACAGACTTCGCTCCCGGTGAGGAATATATACTGCCACTATCTATACCTGTACTCTATACCCTGCATGACTACTGTATACACACAGTGGTATTTGTTAGTACTGTATGCAGTGGTAGTGGTAGTAGTACTGTATGTAATGGTAGTATTAAAACTGTAATGGTAAAGGTGTGTCAGTTCCCTGTCTAACCACTAGATGATGCGGTGTCTCCCTGCAGGCTACTGGTGTTATTTATTAGTACTCTATATAATATATAATGTATAATGTATATAGTGGTAGTATTATACTGTATAGTGGTAGTGTTAGTCTGACCACTAGAGGGTGCTGTGTCTCCCTGCAGGCTACTGGTTCGGTGTGGAGCTGGAGATGCCTACAGGTAAACACGACGGGTCAGTGTTCGGCGTGCGTTACTTCACCTGCCTGCCCAAATATGGCGTATTCGCCCCGCCCACCCGCGTCCAGAGGTCAGCACTCTACAGAAACTTTATAAATATCTTTATTTATTCTATATTTTATTATTACCTTTACTTACAAAATAAATTATATAAATCTTTTTTTTGATTATTTATTTTCCTAATCCCAGTGTAAATTGAGTACAGCAAGCATGCAGGTGATAAAGTGTCTCTGATACAGGTGATAAAGAATCTCTGTTACAGCTGATAATGAGTCTTTGATACAGGTGATAACAAGTCTTTGATACAGGTGATAACAAGTCTTTGATACAGGTGATAAAGTGTCTCTGATACAGGTGCTAATGAGTCTTTGATACAGGTGATTCAAGTCTTTGATACAGGGGATAACAAGTCTTTGATACAGGCGATAGAGTCTCTGATACAGAGAATAAAGGATTCAGATGATAAAGGATACAGGTGATGAAGGATACAGGTGATGAAAGCACTAAACGGTTTGTTTTCTTGGTTTATTAGAATCGGTGGACCAAAGGAAGGCTCCCAGAACGACAACTCCACAGTAAAGAAAGTTCACCAGGTCACCAGTAAGTATGCACAGGTGTGGTGCCTGAACACAGGTGTGGTGCCTGAACACAGGTGTAGGTACCTGAACACAGGTGTAGGTATCTGAACACAGGTGTAGGTATCTGAACACAGGTGTGGTGCCTGAACACAGGTGTAGGTGCCTGAACACAGGTGTAGGTATCTGAACACAGGTGTGGTGCCTGACACAGGTGTAGGTACCTGAACACAGGTGTAGGTATCTGAACACAGGTGTGGTGCCTGGACACAGGTGTAGGTACCTGAACACAGGTGTAGGTATCTGAACACAGGTGTGGTGCCTGGACACAGGTGTGGTGCCTGAAAACAGGTGTAGGTACCTGAACACCGGTGTGGTGCCTGAACACAGGTGTAGGTACCTGAACACAGGTGTGGTGCCTGAACACAGGTGTAGGTACCTGAACGCAGGTGTAGGTATCTGAACACAGGTGTGGTGCCTGAACACAGGTGTAGGTACCTGAACACAGGTTTAGGTACCTGAACACAGGTGTGGTGCCTGGACACAGGTGTAGGTACCTGAACACAGGTGTGGTGCATGGACACAGGTGTAGGTACCTGAACACAGGTGTAGGTACCTGAACACAGGTGTAGGTACCTGAACACAGGTGTAGGTACCTGAACACAGGTGTAGGTATCTGAACACAGGTGTGGTGCCTGAACACAGGTGTAGGTACCTGTCGGTACCTGTCTTGGTCAAACCCAAAGCTCCAACCTGCAGGTGAACATTTGGTGGTTCCTGGTGACTGACGGGTGGTTGTGTGTTTCAGTGTCTCAACCCAAACGAAACTTCAACACGGTGCGATCTCCAAAAGACCTGACCTCAGAGAACTCCATCTCCAGGTAGCACTCACTCACACCTACAAACACCTACACATATACACATACAAACACACATTGACTCACACACACACACATACGCAAACATACACACACACACAAACATTGACTCACACACGCACACACAGACGCATGCACGCACGCATACACAGACTAGAGGTGCGCGGATGGCGGTTACAGCCGCGGACTCCGCGGTTAAACCGCGGATCGGGCGGATGACCTTACGAAAAATAATATTTTAATTAAATCCGGGCGGGTGGCGGTTGAACCAATCAAATGAAAAGATATATATAAGTTACATTGTTAAATATTGTTACTTGCATCCGATAAAAACGAGCACACTTTTTTTCTCGCGTCAGCAGCGCCCGCGGATGGCGGGCGGGTGCGGTTTTGAAATTGGTCAAAAAACGTTGGTGCGGATGGATGGCGGACGGATGATGAGTTTTGTGATGCGGTTGCGGATACAATAATAGCCCATCCGCGCACCTCTAACACAGACATTGAATCACACATGCGCGCACACACCCACACACTCTTTCAACAATTCCTCCCTTTGTAACCTTTACTGTCTTTTTCTACTGCTCCTCCTCTCCTTCTCCTTCTCTCTTTTTCCCTCCTTTTCCTCCTCCCATCTCCCCCTCCTCTCTTCTCCTGTCTTCCTCTCCTCTCTCCTCCTTCTCCAGATTGCTCTTCTGCTGTTGGTTTCCATGGATGCTGCGCACCGAGATGCAGTCCTAATCACATCTTCATCTTCTTCATCCTCTCCTCTCTCTCCTCCCTCTCTCTCTCTGACTCTGTTCTTGCTGTTGCAGTTATACATTCATGTTCTTGTCATCGTAATTCACTTTCAAGCTCCCCACTCCCTCCCTCCCTCCCTCATAGCAGATGCTAGTGCCTTGTGTCGCTGACAGAACCCTCCTGTATTACATCACACTAAACACAATCTCAGATGAACTCTGACCCCCAAGCTGGGTGACATCATGTGACCTTTTTGATTCAGTTTTGCCAGAAGACCCGAGCTCCCGGTGTGTCGAGGTCAGAGGTCAACAGAAATACTAATATTACATGTTTAGTTTGTGCTGCTGTGTGTCTTGTATCTTTTGTGTTTTACTTAAGTGTGATTCCCTCTGTTGAAATGGTGTAGCTGGTGTAGTCTGCTGGTGACACTAGTGTGTTTAACACCATCTCCTCCTCTGGTAACATAGAGACACCAACAGTATTACACGCATGCTCCACTCCTAACACTAGATCAAATAGAAAGTAGATCAGGTTTAGAGCTAAACTAGGTTCAGACATTTAGTTTCAACGTGAGGTTTAAGCCGGTGATGTTGCTAAGGAGGGATCACCTCCTTAGGATGGGAATAACAAACAGGATCCACATCTTTAACACGAGCTAACAACCTACTGCTCCGATCTCCAACTCAACTGTGTTATAGCTAACGAAGTCCACCGTCACGTAGCATTTAGCGCCAGCCTCTGAGTCACATAAGGAGAGTTCATCTCTCAACGTATGTTATGCAAATATTATACCAAACCTGTCAAAACAAAGTCCTCCTTAATTCTGTACATTTGACACAATATCCAAGTCCAAGAGGGCGGGGCATACAATACCAACCAATAGCAACAGAGATAGGACTGATCTATTCCTCTCTCATGTATTTGGTGTTATTTGGAAATCCATCCGATTACAGAAGAGAGAGACTGTTTGGTAGCGTTAAACATATTTGACGTATCTGAGTGTGGCACCACAATGATAATAATAATAATATCAATACTAAGATCAATCATCTTCATTAAATAAATCCAGTTAGTCTGACAACATGTTGAACAATGTGAGCTAAGCTCTCCACTGTTAAGATGGACAATCGAGATGAACCCATAACCAAAATTAGTCTCTGGAGGTAACCTTCACCTGTACGCGGTGTGAGGATGTGTGTTGGTTCGACACGCGGTGTGAGGATGTGTGTTAGTTCGACACGCGGTGTGAGGATGTGTGTTGGTTCGATACGCGGTGTGAGGATGTGTGTTGGTTCGACACGCGGTGTGAGGATGTGTGTTGGTTCGACACGCGGTGTGAGGATGTGTGTTGGTTCGACACGCGGTGTGAGGATGTGTGTTGGTTCGATACGCGGTGTGAGGATGTGTGTTGGTTCGATACGCGGTATGAAGATGTCTGTTACATTTGAGCGGCTCTCAGTCAGTTTTAGAACAGTAAACCAGCTTGGAAGTGAATATTTTTTATATTTTAAATATGTGTTGGTTTATTTCAGCAGACGGCGAGGTGCGCTGCCATTCATAAGGTTTTGAATTTGGTATTTGGTGTTTAAAATAATAATAGATGCATATATAGATACCTTGAACCTTGGAGGTTGAGGAGGAGGAGCTTGTACCATCGTGTTCTTCAACTTTCTCTTCTCCTCTCCTCCTCTGTCCTTGCTTCTCCTCTCCTCCTCTGTCCTTGCTTCTCCTCTCCTCTGTCCTTGCTTCTCCTCTCCTCCTCTGTCCTTGCTTCTCCTCTCCTCCTCTGTCTTGCTTCTCTCTGCCTCCCTCTCTCCCATCATGTGAAGGAGTGTAAACAAACCAAGCTTGGTTCAAATCTCGAATCTCAACTGATATCCAGCCATATGTTAACAGTGTATGTGTGTGGAGATGCTCGTAATGTCAACGTACGCTCTTTAAATACACTGAAGTGTGCGCACGCACGCACGCACACACACGCACACAAACACACACACCTCTAGCTATCTAAATGACTGTGTGAATGAGCACACATCGCTTGTAAACAGGGAAGGCTTTTTGCGTCATATAAATCATTTAGACTGGACTGAGATGAACATCTCCCCAGTTGGCTCAGTAGAAGTACAGCTCTGTGTTCTAGAGACATCTCTTGGCTGCGCTATGTTGTACAAACTAGTCAGAGAGACTAGTTA